>QNGE01001969.1:0-52793 GCA_008508345.1 Paragonimus westermani | reverse complement strand
CAACGTTCGTGCGAGAGCAGCCTGTTGACCTATCTGTTTTAGAGTACGAACGTTGAAGGCACCTATATTAATTTGAGTTCTAGGTCGAAGCACAGGTCGAGGGAGGTCTGAGACTGAGTGGCGAGAGCTGGGACTTACCGGCACAGTGCTACTATGATTAATTATATCTGTTGTGGGACTTGCAGAGAAGTTGTCAGAATTGGGAATCGGGAGAGGCCTGAGAGCCAAATATGATATAACAGTGGGGGAAGGGTCAGAAGTAGCATGTTTTCGCCTATCCACCCTGCTGTATGCAGCAGATAGGGCGACTCGGTTTATACTGCGAGACGGTCGATGCAGTATGGAATTGTTCGTGTTGTGAGTATTCATGTGTGTGTGGGCTGAGATACTGCCAGGACGCCCAGACCTAGACAGGAGAACGATTAGAGTTCTCAACCAAAGCCTTTGGCTCAGTAGCCTGTACCGCAAGGCAGCGGGTGGGTGGCGGTGTATCAGAAATGGCAGGTTTTTCGGGAAGAGATGCCAACCGTCTTCCAACTCCCAACCTGGAGGACCAGGAGACTGGTTTGTCAGACCTCTACCTATTGACCTGTTTGGTATGAGTAACTCTGTCCAGTTTAGCCAAAAAGGTCATCGAGATTCACAAGCCGTAACGCCACGTCAAGGTCCAGTCTCACCGTGCCTGATCAGTGTACAATCGCATTTATTTTCAATCAAACACAAAGGGAAAGTAAAGAACGATAAAATCATGCGCTGGAGGAAGGAGCTCTCTCCTCATCAGACATTAATTATCGCCCTGGGACAAATAACCAGGCAGCTAACACCCTTTATCGTAGGTATTCCCGCTCCTCAAAGTCCGGTCTCGATCTAAAATTTCTGTGTATCATTGTACCATTCTGGCGTTGTTCGGCTGATGCGTTTTTGTGCTCTCGTAATTCTCCATTTTCCATAGTAGTGTTATCAACAAATGTGCTAGTTATGAATTTAAACCTCGTTTTTATCGTCCTTCCATCAAACGCAAAAGCAACTCAACCTTTTGAGAGGTTGAGTACATACTTCAAGGGACTGCTGCCATCAGTAAGTCGAAGTCGTATTCTTACCATATTCGATGAGTAACCTCGTTTTCTCTTTGCTTTCGCTTGGTCTGACATAACTTCTTGAACAAATATGCACTGTCTATGCCAGGTGTTTCGTCTTCGGAACGCCAAAGTACACACAGCGATAGAGCATCCTTCTCACCAGCATATCCTCTGAAAAAAGGCTTGGCATCTAGTAACGCTGCTTACAATCCACGGGTGAGCTGACAAGTCGAGCATCTCAACGGCACTCTCTGATGCGTCACCACATTTTCTTTAAGCGTGCAAGGCTTCCCTACTGCGAAATGGGAAACAATGCTACTTGATATCTTGCATTCTATCATGTTTGCTCTCTACATCGACCATGAGCGAGAGTTCGGACATGACCGTAGATCAACATCTACCAGCTTGGCTCACTGAACATGGTCCCGTTCTTCCTCGGAAATATGCTTGCTAATCCATACTCGACCCATTGGTTAAAGAAATGGAGTTACTGGATTGAAATCAGCAAATCACTCCCTTGTGCTTTACTAACGTACGTGAAGATACCGTTACTCTTCGTCAGTTGACGCTCAAACGCGCTACAGCGACTTCGGTTGCGAGTCACTGGTCATCTCCCCCACCACTAAGTACTTTCGTCACATACTACAGGGCGGGCATTTTAGTGTCATCACACATCACAGACCACGTTTTTGGTCTCTCAAGGCCAAACCAGACCGCCATTTTTCGAGGGAAACTCTACCATTGAACTACATCACAACAGACGTGGTATATCGCAGGAGATAAAAATACAGCGACCAACGCCGCATACAGGAGTGCCCTAAGTGGCTTGCACCGAACAGACACCGTTAGCAGTTCGGTTTTTGCTTGCAAGGTGTAGGCACCTTGATGTTGAATGTTTGAATGTGGACGTAGTCACTTTCAGTAGTTAGGTCCCTTCCCGTCTCCTTCTTTTTTCCTTCTCTCTCATCCTATACAGGGTTTGCTTTTTCTTCATGGTTGTGTGGCAGTTAAGCATTAGTGTGAACCACTGATGTATTGCTGTCTGTGACGATGATGATGAGCTTGAACAAACTGTCATGAGCAGAGGATAACAATCCGGAGTCGCAGCAATGCCACACGTCTTCTTTGGTCAAACTTCGGGAGATATCTCTAGCTAACTGCGAAGGCGGTCACGTGATACCACGATAGTTATTCCTCGTTCATCAGTTCAGTCAAATCCAAGCATTTGTGCCACCGTCAAGGTGATTTTAGACCGCTGTGTATGACCGAATATGCATAGGGGCACTAGAGAATGGGTGAGAGCTTGTCTTCATTGTCAATGCAGTAAAGTTGGCCAACATACCATCACGGCTCTCGGATATATTCGCCAACTCCGACACACATTTCAGCCATGTCTACGTCCACACAGTCGGACCGTTACTGTACTCAAGAAGCTGTAAACACATCTTAACGTGTGTAGATCGCCTCAATAGATGGCTGGTTACAATACTTTCCGGACACCAATACCACAACAGTCGCGCGAGCGTTCATGGACAAGTGGGTCTTAAACTATGGTGTTCCAACGACCAAAACCACGCACGAAGGCACAGTTATAATCAGAGTTATCAAGAAATATTAATCACCCACCCGGAGTCAACCATTGCACATCATCCGGAGGCCAGTGGCCTGACCGAACGCTACCAGACAGCTGAAGGCTGCCTTAAAAACCCGGCTAGATTTCCAACATAGGATTGATCACCTACCCTTTGCTGTGCTGGGAATCCGATCGACTGTTAAAGACACCGGTTGTGCAATCGCAGAATTAACATACCGTAGACATATCGTCTCCAAAGCGAACCGTTCCAAAGTTCGAACGACGGCCAAACGGATGTTAACGTTACTACCTTCATGCAACGAATGAAGGTATCCATGGGAGAAGTTTGGCTTCAATCTACTAGGCTAAACAGACTGCAACGAAAGCTCTCGAATCTGGACCTTTCCAACTTTGCTTTCGTCCGCTCATCAAAAACCACGCACCAGTAGATTCCGTATGATTAAAGGCTTCCATCATATTTATTGCGACGAGCCCACGATGCAGTGAACGACAGACCTAAATTTACCCATGATGGGCCCCACCTAGCCCTAACGACTCGCAATCCGCCCGATCCATGTAATGAGCGGTCTTTCCTCTCAGTTCAAACCGGAAAACCCCTGGTGACCTTCCCCGCACTTATTCAGGTCGACCAGCCAGATGATCAACAGTTTTCGGGGTATGATGCTTGAAGCTTCATCTGTCGAGCATTCCCCTTCTTCTAACGCTCTGGAATGGCATTCTACATTTCACACTTTGGCTTACTTTTTGTGTAGTCTACATCAACTGGCACTGTGTAGATATACACTACTTGTCTTGAGTGAAATGAATTAGTAATACGCATCTCGTGTGCGCGTCTCATCTCCTTGGTGCTTCTGGTTAGCCTTGTCGGAGATACTTGTAGTGGGCTACTCAGATAATGCACTGACAGCTAAATGTTTGCTTGTATCTTTATATTAGGTTAGCGTAGATACACGGCAGAGAAACGTACAGGTTCATTGGTGCTGTTTATACTGCTGTAAGGTAGTGAAACGTGGACAGTGTATCAGCTGAACGTACGCTTTCTGAACCGTTTCCATTTGCACCATGGTTCGGTGGTTGAACACGGTTCCGAACACTGAGGCAGTCCAGCGAGCGGACAGACAGAACGGAAGCCATGCTGATGTTCGATCAGCTTCGCTGCCTAGGTCACGTCCATCAGATGGGTGACGACCGTATTCCAAAGCAGCTGCTATATGGAGAAGTGAAATCAAGTAAGCGAAATTCCGGTGGTCCAAAGCGGAGATACCAGGATGTTGTCCAGGTAAGCCTTTTGAGTTGATATTCATTCCAAATGGTGGGAAGACAGCGTTGGAGATATATGATCCGGATGGATGCCCGCAAGTTCAGTGAATTATTGTGGGACCGAAAAAAGAAGCGCGCGGTAGGCAAGGGAATTATCGGTGCCACAGGTCGTGGTGGCACGACTATATTGCATTGCGATGTGTGCGGCCGCGAATGCACTGACTGCTTCGGAGTAGTAAGTCACCACCGTCGGTCAAGAGAAAACGAGTAGGTTAGGCTCAAGTAGGTTATATCAGATCTATTTTTCCGGTTCTTATAAATCAACCACCGTCGCTTGGTAACCATTTTCAGAAACCTGGGTGTCTACCGCCTCCAACCTTCTCCTTTCTTCATCTTTGTTAGTGTGCTGTACAGTGAATGTTTTGTTTTTCTTTCAATCCAACCTTGAATTTGGTTATTCCTTCTATCCGCCCTGGAATGCGCTAGAATGTACTCGTATATTGAACCATCCTTTGCATTTCTTACGCTTTCAATGTTTTTCTACCCAATTTAGATCGTATCATTGGAGTCTATTTGTTTATTGCCCGAGGGGATTTCAGTTTCGTGCCAAACTACCAATTGGCTGAATGGAGACAAAGGCCTCAGGCATACAACTTCTGGTCTTATCCCTTCGGATTCACACTGGATACGTGGTATGTGAGTAGAACCACAAGTGGCGCAGCGCGAGCCATTTTTGGTGATGGCTAAGCGCATGTGTCCTTTGGCTTCGGACACTGTGACAAGCTAACCCGAGACGGGTGCCGTCAACCATTATCAGGTTAGTCCCCTATGGACGCCACACCCCCATTACCACCTGTGTGAATTGAAGTAGCCATTGTCAATTTCCACCCGTCAGTTAGACTACTTTCTTTTAGTGGCGTGGTAAACAAACTAAACCAAATCCCCTCTACCATTAAATGTGGAACGTTGATGGGCGACAGGTTGGCCGCAGAAGCAGCCAATGAACAAACAGCGACATGGGTGCCCACATAACCAAACAACTTTGGCTACGGCCACACGGTCATAGTCTACGTGGATGTTAAATTGCTCAAAACGCACCAGATCATTTCTATTACGACAGACTGCTATGGAATGCATGTCGCCGCCGGCCCGGTATACTGGTCTCACACTCTTCTTGCCGTTCACATTATGCACTGTATTCCCCCATCACCAGACAGTACAGTGCACTGGTTGTGTAGCTCTTCAATACCACGAGGTGCCTCTAATTACCTTGCACATATCCCGCGTTATTGAGGGGTCTTTCAGGACATGCTTTACCGAAGGACTAACTAATTGTTAATCGTCCCGAATTGTACGCAGATCCTCTGCCCGGATGTACGTAACGCTTAGTGAATCCCCTAATGGACCATGTGATTTAAACATGCGTTTAACCAAATGATCTGGAAATTGTTTGGGTACAAATTGACGAAAAGCAAGTCACACCATATAAGAAACAAACCTCATCTGTCGTCTGATTCATCTTGAACTTGATTTGCTCAAACTCAGTCATTGGTACCTGTGGTTCGTCCATCGCGGAAACAAAAACCAACACTTCCCGACAGAGGTAACAGAACCGCCCCCTGGGCAAAGTAACCAATCAGAAACAAGGCTTTGGACGTCCATATAAGTGCGTTAAGTTGCACAAAACAAAATTTGCAGCGAATCCAAAAAACAAACTACAGGCCACCTTTGAAACATCAGTATATGGGCATTCGTTTGAGCAAGAAAGTCTGGGACATGATGAAAGAACTATTTGCTTCGTGTATAATGTGAAACTAAAATTTCCATTCCCCTTGGATTGGTAGGTCAAAGTAGTGGCGGCAGTGACCAAAAATTGTCAGGTCTCTTGAGCCTGCGGGACGCAGGTGCCCCGTTGTGCGGCAGAAATTTGAAAACACGGTGGTCTACGTCATTACTGAGTATAAATGTTACTTTAACTATCTGCACATGGGTTCAGCGGTTCAACGATTTGTGCACGGGTTCAAGACTGGGGACCCACTTTACCCCGATCCACTTAGTTTGTCCGTTTCGAAGTCCGGCGGTTAACTGTTGACTTGAGAAGTGCTCGTTGAAAACAGGCTGTGGCACCGCTCTTGGGGGCTAGAGAAAGTACCAAAAACAGTAAAATAATGAACTGGCAGAACAGAGAAAATTACTATTGCAACATTTTCGTAAGTAGGTGGGAATCCAATAAAACTCTGAAACGGTCTTCGGACGAGCAGCAATTATCTCCAGTGGAGGATCGTTCCAATGGTTAATAACCCTATAAGAGAACTGTCGACTATAGAAGGTCTGGGGTAGAAGCTTGTGGAGCTTCTTCGACTGTTATCACCTACTGGGTAAAGAATTGCTGCATGAGTACTACGCTGAAGGAAAAGCGTGTGAGAATGGAGTCACCGCGGAGTCTTTGAAACTCAAATGGGTGAATTTCAAGAATTTGGAGGCAAGGCTCGTAGGAGAGATGCAACGAGCCAGTGACCACTTTGGTTGCTACTCGCTGAGCACGTTCATTGGCGAGTATGTCCTTCTTCAAACCAGTGCAAACAACTTGATTAGCACGGTCAAGCAGTGATCCTATATATACTCCACAAGTCTTACATGGACCCCGTTGCGTCTCATGCAAACTCCGGAATATGCCGTATTGTCATGCTCGGTTCATCTAGTCTATAAACGTAAGCTTCTGACAGCAACCCCAGTATCCAACACTATGGTCGGTAATGTGGTAGACATCACATGCCACACTTGTGATTTTGTTCACTTGTTTTCTTCACCTGCTATTGTTCCAGAGGTTGGTGCGAAGTAAATGTACCAAAATGCTCGAAAATGGATTGGCCGACCGTCCATTACTGAAGACTTCTCCCAAACTCCCATTGTATACGCACCTTTGCCTCAAACATTCCCATTTTGCATTCTCTTTTTATGTGGCATGTGCCCGTAGTGACAAATGGCTGATACACACTGTTTGCTGTTTTGTCCTCCACGCGTCCTGTGGTTGTGATAAGCGTGACTTGTGGCCGTTGTTTCGTGTGCTCGCCGTTTGAATGTTCCTTCTTGGAAGGTTCCTCTCTATATTTCAGCCTGTGACCAGTCGACTGTGAACTTACGTCAGCTTTGCGCACCACAGTAATACAGTACAGGAATGGTTCACCGTTAGAAGAGAACAAGTGGGTCGTCTTGTTTAAATTAGTCCGACAGAGTAATACCCAGCCTGCGGAATATCAAAACGAAGGAAAATAAAAACAAGAGTCCAGTGCGTTGGCCTCGTGTCATTATTGGCCTTGGAAAATAATGTACAGAGCGTCGTGGACACAATCTGGGTTAAACAGGGAGAAATTAGGCTCGCAACGCTTGTGAAGTACAATTACTCACATGTTTTCACCCATAAACTGGCTGATCGACGGCATGGAAAGAATAACCATGTTCTTTCAAATCTCACCACACCAAGGTCTGTTGATACAGGTAAGGGAAGCGAAAACAGCGGATGAAAATATTGGGCTATATGACGTAGTTGTGACTGCTACATATCGACACCTCCTTTCATGGACCGGAAAACCTGTCGGTGCATACCTTCCTTGATCAGTGTGTGCACCAGTCCTAGGCAAACATTGGACTTTCCATCATCACAAGTTGCCTGCGGTGCGTTTGTCCATTTTGGGACGTGATTTCGCATGCACTGTCATGCCATCTCTGTGCACTGTTGCGCGCAAACAAAAATGCCGGGACTTACGTATACCGAGAAATAATTTTTCATACTACACCTGCGAAAATTTCCCCGATATGGCTTGTTCATGCTTTAATGACCATATCTGATGCGTACAAAATGTCTCCGGCAAAACGATTTGAGGCCCACGAAAATGACACAGCACTTCCACATTATCAAGCTGACGCTCTTCCTCTCCTCCATTATCCACTACAGAGGGTTAAGAATGTAGGGAACTCGATTAGTATATCAGAACTGTTTGGAATATTCAGAAGGAATGTCAGTGGTTGCAAACGGTTATGCAATCCAGTGATGGAATCTGGTGGTCATTTGGCGGCTTGTATCATCTAGACTGTGGCGAGGAGTGTGCATCTTTGTGTAATATCTCCTCCTTGGTTTTCTGCTTTCTTCACTGATTGTGTGCCAGCACAACATCCATGAAGTCTGTAGCACGCAAGTGACGTGCGGCGGTAAATTTGGGATACACCATAGACTGGTCAAGACCATATTGTTTATCCGTGTACACAATCTTTTTGTAGATCTTCCGGTAAGCAAAACTGGATGCCAAACTACTACAGAACTGCAAGACAAAGACAGCTTTTCAATTTTCAATTGCCTGTCGTTCGCAAAACTCTCTCGTGTCCACCACCTCCAAGGGTGCGTGACAAAACTAAAAGGACAGATCATGTGAAGTATGGATGTGCAGTTTTGTTGTACGCGTCGTAGAGGAGATGAATGGGGCGGATGTATCGCTCGCTCACGAGCACATCAATCGGCGGAAGTTTATTCGGGCCAAACCAAACCAACATGTTAGCGAATGAGCAGCGTAGTCTTCTCAACATTTTTGCACTTAGCACATTTGGACTCTTTCTGAGCCTCCTGTCTGTTGTGAATCACCCTCCCCACGAGATATATGGTGTCCACTGTGCTTCAGAGATTGTACACATTGAGAGACCACTCCCCACCTAAGCCCCGACTCCACATAGATACACCAAGTTCCGAACGTGGAACGCTTGTTACTGGTATACCTTATACGGCGGCATGTGTTGTCTAGATGGCTGAAATATTGGGAATCGTCAGTAGCGCACCACCCCTTGTACAGCCAAAAGACCTGATACAACCGATTTTGTAAGGGTTGGTCTACCCCAGGCAGTACCCCTTGCACATCTGACCGCAGGCACGGCTCCCTGCTGGGGGTACGCCAGTACACGTACCTGTATGGTGACGCGTATTTACTAACGTTATTTTCCTAAAGCACAAAGTGCAAGAGTTTCTTCAGCCTCTCGACCCAAAGAAGTCCAAGATCTTAAGTATACTGGGGACGTGGATAGCACCGGACACCAGAGGGAGGCGTAGCATTTCCCGCAGCACTGAATGACACGCAACTCTAAACAGGGACCCAGCTCTGTTTCAAACTAAGAGGTCCCCGTCGGCAAGCGTTAGGTCACCTCAGTCATTACGTTTCTTGTCGGCGTCATTCTTTGTGCCCCACCCGTAACCCCACAGTGGGATGAAGGAACGCCTGGTGCCATTGGACGGGCCACCACAACCCTTGGAAATCGCGCCGCAGTTCTAGGTGACATCAACTTCTGCATGTAGGTCTTGCCAGCGAGCCAACCTACCTTGGTCACTGTGTTCCACAATCCCGTGCGGGGTGTGTGACTCACTAAGCATGTCAACCAGCCCACAACGCTGAGAAAGGGTCAAAGGCCATTCCGACTAGACATGGCGTTAACTGCTGGACCCCACACGGCGGTTATCCTTAAAGTTGGTGCGTCACCAGGTGAAAGCGGTCACGCCACAGTCAGCTTCTACTTGACGTGTGATTCCAAGATCACCCTCTCATTTGTACCTGCTCGATGAGAGGTCCCACGATCTAACTTTCGGACGATGCTGGAACACATCTCTCAGGCCAGCTGTCCATCATAAGGCGAGTACAGCATGGTAGGTGAGTACCTAGAACATATTGTGTTTCACCTGAACACCGCGATTACTAGTTCAGTCCTACTTCACACTTCACGTCGCATCTGCAATTCGTCTTGGCTGAAACCACCAACCAAGCGCCTAATGAGTAGTGAAAATTGTGAGATACACTTCTTCTTGAAGGGGGTGGCGCCTCACACATGACATACAAATGTTACCATAATCAAGGTAAAGCAACCGTAAACGCCGAACGCAGGGTACGCCGAGTATCATTTGCAGGGTCTACTGTTTATTGTCTCAAAAGGTTCTTCGGTCACATGGCTTCACTGAACCGATCGAAAACTGCTACCTCATCTCACATGGGATGTTCAGGACTCTTCATTTAGTCGGAGACAGCGAGGGTTTCGAGCGCTTGGTGTGCACCAGTCTTCAGCAGCTCCGTCGAGATGGAACCCTGCGCCAACTTTTTCTATCCCAACCCTCCTTCGGATTCATCCTCTAACTTTGCCCCGGATAGCGTGCGCACCAACTTAATCTTTCTACGCGTTAGTAAGTCATCGGTGCCTGAGTGAACAATTTCACACATACTGAAAAAATGCGCTGGTAAGCTGGCGGATCCGCCCGCTTGTTTGTTCTAACAATCTAATGTAACGGTTGTAGTTCCGCTACTTGGGAGCAAGGTGTCATCGGCTCCACTACAAGGATGAGGATCAGACGAACGGCGATATCTTTTGACCGAGTACCCCATTACCAAGCATGCCAACATTACATGGGAGTACATTGGACGATTTCGTAAGAAGCCACCTAACTACCCTTTCAATGTTATCACCTGAGCAGAAGGACTTCAGAAGTGGTCACTTAGGCGTGACCAACTCGCTGATTGCCGCCGACCCGTGGGAAAAGTTGCCGAAGAACGCCTTCGAGTTGATGCCGTGTTCCCAAATTTTTCAGAGACGTTCGGTAAAGCCGTTCCCAAAATACTGCCGGGCAAACTGGATAATATGGGCCCACACAATGAGGTTTGTTTATGGTTCAAACAATGCCAGTCCTGTCGCACATACACAGTTAGAGCTACTGTCGAGTTTTTCAGGCCACTAAACGCCACAAGCGGTGTGAAACAAGGCTCTATACCGGGCTCCCTTTGTAAGTAAGTTTCCTATCGTGATGTATGCTGATTACTCGAAGCCCTAGCACGTTTTACACGACGTTGAAGGAGCAGAAGACTTCCAAAGATACTCGTACGCTCTGCATCTGCGGTTCTTGGAAAATCGATTGACCCTCGATACTTCTAAGCCGAAGTCTGCGTACGTGCGTCACCACTGTGGCGCTCCTCTAGTCACTGCCTACTAACAGCACGACCTGCGTACTATTGCTACACCAAACCTCCCCCTGGTACCAGCAATGTGCTGCTGGTGAAAAGAGTCACTATCATCCCGGCAGTACTAAATGGTGTTCTCGGGAATTTCTCAACAAATACCTCCCCCGGCACTTTCAAAACACTGGCACGACCACCACCACCGGTAGTCAGCTTTTGGATGTGTGCGTCGTACCGGATGAAAGACGTAACCGCTGTATAGGCTATCAGGAAGTGAGCCACAAAGAAGGTTGATGGTGTACCTTCCTTGTCGCATGAGGACCCCTGTTAAAGTCGAAACTATTCCCTCAAGTATACAGACGTTTGAAGGACCAGTTTATACCAAAAACAAGATCTTATGCTACCCGAACCGCGATAACGAGAATTTTTTCATCCTCATCGACACAGCCAATTGTTTTGCTGCGGTAAAACTTTGTGGCCGTTGACAACGAGTCATGGACACTAGATGGCTGGATGTCGCTCGTATAACTGCTGTTATTCGAATACTTTCCGCAGCCGAATATCCCAGACACGCAAAGAAACGCTCGTAGCTGAAGGCCGATTGTTTCAAATGATTTTTAACTTTTTTAGTCACCAGAAGCAGGTGAATTTAATCTGTATCGCACAGCGACATTTCCTTGTAGCTCACTTCGAACTCGACGTGACAATGGGAGTACCGTATTTCACCACTTGCTTGACGATACCGTAAACATGAACCGATCCCTCGATCGTTCAATATAAGTCGGTTGTAGCAGTCAGTTACCATCAGGCAGAGTGATGGGAGTGATGGAAAACGAAAGAGCATGAACCAAGTCAGGCTACCTATTATCCTCCACCACACAACTGTGGCGTGAGCGTATTAATAGGACGTTAGATCCTTTTGCTGCTCCGCAGGCGGTGCGTAAACCACTGTCCATATTGAAGGTAGCCCGAAGGCAATAATCCAACTACGATTACATGCAGTAGGAGACACGGTGGGAACGTCCACCAAAAGTGGCTTATATGAGTTAAGTCCGCCAGGCTTAAATGCTGTGAACGGTGACAAATGGATTGTGGTACATGAAGCGCTCCCACAGAGCTGTTCTGCGCTACAGCTGTGCAGCTGATTAACCCGGGCGCTGTAGTGGTGAACATGGTGTGTGCCATGGGAAAAATGGTTGCTGAGATAACCAGATCAGTAAACGAGAGGACGCCAGCTCTGTCACTGCCCTTGACGTCAGCCGTCATGTTGCAAAAAACTTGACTAAAGATATCGGAATCGACGTTCCTCTTCGGTATAGTAAGCGGTTTTATTGGAAAACGGTTTGTATTTGTTCGAGTCGACTGTTTCCATTATGTCAAGGCCATCAATGTTGGGCTGTGATTGAAAGTATGATGGAATGCTCAGTGACAGAGGCAGTCGCTAAACAAATTACCTGCTATGCAGCCCACAGCAATTTGATATCCAAACGACTAAAGTTTAGAACATTTTTTGGTTTGCACCTGCTCAGCAAGCTGCATCCCGCACGTCACACGGTAGCGTGCTAGACAGGACAAGATACGTGACCACCCTGGAAATGTCCTACGTGATAACTACATGAGTTTTCCAAACCGCGTGCGAGATAAACATTCCATCTAACCCTTATGCACACGACAGAATGATAACTCCAGCCTCCGGTGACTGTTATCACGACAGCCATGCACAGAATGCTGGAGACAGGTGCATATCAATGCATTACGTTATGTACACGTGCAAAAAAATTTCCCTCACTACATGTCACTTCTTCATAATATGCGCACTCCACTGAAGGCATTCTCAGAAATACCTGTCAGACGGTTGATCGGATTATTAAGTTGTAGAAGTGGAGTTACTCAGCAAGGATCATGATATGGGGAAGCAGGATGTTCTTGGGAAATATTGGTGACAATAACGAAGTTCAGGGTGCCTTGCATTAGGCTGTTATTGATTTACACTACTCCTGCGTACGACTGGCTCACACGAACGTAGCAGAGAGAGTGTAGCGACTCTGTTTGTTTATTGATAATTGTGTTAAAGGTACGACTGACTTTTGTACTCTTTGTGTTCTCAACTTTTGTATGCGCTCAATTGTCTGTTTGAACGAGCATGGTTACCAGCAAGTCGCCGGCGCACACAAACGTGCCCCTCCGCTGCATGTTCGCTTGTCGCCACGTTGTACTGAAGTTTCGTCTTTTTATTCGCTCGCTCTCACTTCGACTTCGTGTATCGACAGCGTACCCCTTGTTTACTCGTTGTGTTATTCATAACCGGCTGGCTATGGTCTGTTTGACCTCCACAAGGGCGACCCTTAAAACACAAACTCTCTCTCGCCAAGATGACTGATAGGCCGACTGAAGAAAACAAAGGGATGCTGCCGGAAATGATGGTTACAAACGTTGGGCGTGAACGGGGCAGTTAACGAGGAACACAGCGAATTATGTTTTTAGCCCCTAGAAGAAATAAGAGACTGACAGCCTAACTTGAACAAAAGTTGACAGGGTAACAAAATATCCCGAACGATAAGAGGAGTTTGATCACCAAAGTTATTGGTTAGTATAGACGTAACAGACCCAAAGTTGTACCGACGCTCATCACGAAATCCATCGGAGCAGACGTGGAATTCTGGTGTAGACATCATATCAACGACTAGACAAAGGGAAGTAGTCGCCAAATCAACTGTGTAGGTAATACGATTGAATCGTTTGTGGCCAGGGCAAAAGACGGAGGGGCACACACGCGTGCAGGGGTAGGCCGATGGCGTGAGAACAACGGTAGGCGCAGATGCCGCAATTTTTCAACTCGTTGCTAAGAATCTCGCTCAACTGAGCTCAATCACTGTAACCGGTTTCAAAATTTTCATAATAATCTACTGGTGGTGAACTTATTGTTTAGAAGAACGTAGTCACAACTCGCAATAAAATTGTACTTACGCGGTACGGAGAAAGTAGCCCGGCCAGTTGAAAGATTGTACCAGTAATGTGATATCAAATCAGCGTACCGCTTCCAGTGTCATGTCGGGAAAGGTGATCCAGGCCACGTCATAGAAGTGTTCTGGAAATTTCAAAAGTTCCTGCCCAATGCGAGCAAGTTGTACGGACGATGCACACAGAGACACTTCACAATGACCATCATGTGTGCAATTACAGTATGTAGAACACATTTGACAGGTGGATTATCAATTACGGTATCGGAGTGTCTTTTACCATGGAGCCAAATTCTTTTGTTGTTTTCATGATGGTTTCTACGCTAGAAAACGACTACCGACCATGACGGACGCAAACCTTGTGCAGCTAATCGCAAACCCTCGTCAGTCTTCTTCGAGCTGACGCATCCGTTGTGATAAATTTTCAGCGTTACGGATGCATTCATCAAAGTGCGTCCGCTCGTGGTCGTAAACTTAATCTGTGCAACCATGAATCAGGGGAACTACCTATAACTGATTACTCACAGATGCCTCCATGCTTCAATTCCGTATTGAGCATTCAAGTATTCTCAAAATTTCACACAGGGCAGTGCACCAAGAATGCGAGTGCAGCTGACGGGCCTCTAGTTTCTTGCTGGACTCTCACAGAATTCAGTTTCAAAATCGATGCGTGAAATTCCCCGGGTATTCAAACGTTTCGCGGACTTGGGTTGTCTGGGGCGCACTGAAGGCAGCTTTTGTTCTAATAATTTCCTGCCTCTTAACTCCCCCAAAGTTTCGTTTTATAAAGTGTCCCAGACGGACTTTTGTCGGACTTACGTTGGCGGGACTAATTCACTGGGTTGTTGGACGCAACGAATCACATACATCGGCATAGCTGAGTTTGTCATCGTGACGATTTTCTACTGTAGAGAGCACCCATCGTCTTGAGACCATCACTAAGTCGTGGTGATGATGGTAAATGGCAATCGATTTTCATACGGCACACTCTCCGTTTAGGCTTTTCCTCTTCTTTACACGTGGTGTCAAAGCGATTTGTGGACTGTTAACATGTGCCTCATAGAAGAAACCTGTGTTTTACTCCTAACTTTGACACCATTTTCGGGTTTGCACACTATTTGACTGCGTCGCGCGGACTAAGTGACTATACACTTTTGGTTTATTCTCTGATAGGCGACCGGTACTCAACTTCTTTATCTTTTACCGCTTGTTTTTTACAGCACTGGACGGTCCAGTTGCGCAATTTGGGCAATAAAGTTTCGGTCTCCATCCTCGACCGCCTTTTATGTGATACGCATGGGTAACGCCAGTCTGTGAAAAATGACGGCGTCTCGTGACGGGAGAAATATCCGTAGTATCAAATGATGCTATTTCGGTGAATCTCCGAGAGGTTTGGTACTTAGATGCAAGGTTCATACAATCAAAGCTAAGCAGCAGCCGCACAGCCCATTTCTATTTTTCAAGCTCTTTAGCAGCTGTGGTTGTAGTACTTTTTGTTAGGACTTTGCGCCTCTTTCTCATGCCTAGTCCCGACTAAAGTGGGAAGGCAGTTTGAGTAATCGACGCTGTGTATGATTCTCGCCACCTTACCTTTATCGTCTGCCATCTAAAAACCGACGGTCAGTTAGAAGTAGCACAACACTAACGTTACTGAAAGGGGCACGTAACAAGGCACGATTTACAATATTCCTCTAACACTTCCAGATCCCTACAGCGACATAATATACGACTAGTAAAATTTGACTACAATGAATTTGCATTTTCCCATAAGTTGAGTAATTAGAATTTGGTTGTTTTCTCACCCTGGGGGCTCCGTAACATAGGAAGTAACTGAATCACACTTCTTTTGTCACTCGAGACTTATAACCGAACTCATACTTGTCCTTAAGTTATAGTGGAAAATGTAATGTGTGAGGTGTGAGACTACAAAGGACAATTCTGCGTAGTGCTTCCCCTGTGACACACGGTTTCATATCTGGCATCTGGTATATCCGATGAAGTGTGTAAAATGTTGACGGCAACATTTTCAGGCCATATAAGCATTCTCTGTTTCTCTCATAAGATCTCCAAAGAGCATTTGCGTTCTGTGGTCGACAACCTATCCCCAACAGCAGATGTAAAGTCCCCTAATCCATCGAATGTGGTCAGCAGAGTTCTGTCTGCAGGTGGAACCGCCACAGTATCACACGCTACCAACGATCCTGCGGTTAAGCCATAAAAAGGTATCACGGTTTGTTCTAGAAGTACTAAGGCCCCATCAATTCTGATATTTCATCTTAGTCACACACAAAGAAATGACGAAATCCCAAGGTCTTCCGTTCGTCTCTTTTCAAGAAGTTGAATCCTGCTGTTGGAGACAGCTGTGTTTGGAAGGGCATAAAATCCGTATGATTCCCAATGGACGCCAAAACCGTTGCCCCCACAGAACTAGTTTTCAGTAGTCAGGATGATTTTGCAATTGTTCATAATCTTGTGATATCCACTGCAACTGAGTGAAGCTTCACATCGAACATTGTCAAGAACCCCAGAAAGACTTGCTCCAAAATAAGCGCTGAACTATATATCCCAAGTGCTGTCGCAAAGCTAGGCAGAAAACCGGATTCGGCGCATATCGATAAACCGCGGTAAGTGAAGACCGCTTATTGAAATCTTGTTCTACCGTAAGCGCTTGTCTAGCGGCACACACCACTGAACGACGGTGAGGCCCGGGTGTACCGAGATATTTTATGGGCTGAACGACAGGGATATGGCTACACTGAGAAGGGATATGAAACAGGTCATTCTTGCTGTTTTTTGTTAGGGCTTCCCTCACTTTCCTCAGAGACAATTGTACGGTCTTCCACGAGGAAGTTGAGCAACGCGTAGCAATAAACCAATGATCCCAAATATTCATGACAAAGTTTGATCACAACTCCACGATACTAGTGGACAACCTATCGGAGTGAATAATTGGACAACCTCAACAGTTTTGACTGACGGACCGTTTCCAAGAAACGAATCACAGTTTGGTGCTGGACAGAATAAAGACTAACTGGAATCACATAATAAGGCATACATACTTGGACGATATTTCCCGAACAGTCAACAGGTTCAGAATCATTAAGGGCGAGCCGAGCTCCAAAAAGGAGATGCACGCATTACTCATGCAAGGTGAACCGACCAACAACTGGTCATATGCACAACTATAAAATTGATGCAAGAAAACAAAAACTTCAGGGTCAGGTTTCAGCTGGATGTCAGAAACACAGTAATAAAACAATTGCATAACAAAAGGAGACAAGGCACGCCAGTCATGTTCATCACGTCCACCATACCTTGGATGAACACGTGGATGACTGCAATTCCGTTGGGGCTTGAATCTCACACGTTAAGATCTGACTTTTGGTTTCTCAAGTGTTTCTTTTACTTCAGAAATGGTTTGTGCCTCAGTTATGTCGTTTCCATCAGATGCAGCAAGATAACAAACAAGGGATTAATTAGAATTCCGAACAACAGGGTTTGTCAATAGACTGATCGCTAGAACTGAACTCAAAATGGTCATCATGTCTTCGGTGACAATACAGGTCTTCCAAGTCAAAAATAGTAACTATGCGATTTCCGTGAGATGAAAGAACTGTTCCATCAACAGGACAAAAATTGTTGCCTTCGAAAAATGCAGCATCGGCTCTTTCTGTGCAATCAGGAATTGTACGCGGAGAATGGGATTTGAAAAGGGTTCGGCATCTTTTCACTTACCAAATGTGCTGCGTTTTTACATTGCAATTAGATTATCGACTCCTTGATCAAGTTTCACAGAGGAGTTCGATGTTAAAGAGGTTGTGGTAGACTTCAGCATACGCACACCATTTTCCGCAAGTCCACTGGACTGCGGATGTCACGGAGCCGTAAACAAATGTCGACATCCAATTTCCATAATCCATTCATCTGAGGAAGTGACTGAAGTGGGTACCACTGTCGGTGACCAAAGTAGTAAGTTCAACGTCGCAACAGAATACTTCCCTCAGAGCATGTTTTGTGAAGTCTGCAATTGGTGATGTCGTGGGGAAAACCTTGAGCCATGTAGAGTAAGCATTGATAATCACTAGGGCGTAGCATTTCCCCAGTAATGAACCACAAAAGTCAGGGTGTTTCGAACGTAACAGGTCATGGGAGTCACTGTGATTGTTTTGGATGAATCTTGCGCACATATTTGATATACTTTTCCGCAGTGAATTCAGCGTGTGATCCTAAATCCGGCCACCAATAAGATCAGCGTGCAAGCAGCTTCCACTTGTCATCTGCTAAATGCAAGTCCGCATGAACCTCAGATCTTACGACACGATCGTCAGAATACACTAATCCATCCGAAGTGATAGACAAACTTTCGCGACGACAGTGAAATGGAGGAAGTTCACGCTGCTCCTGTTGTGTCCAGCCAAGTTTCAAGCGAGGGATAACAGGACCGAAGATTTGAGTATCGCACACAAGTGCACCCCTTCTTACTGTTAGTGTTTGAATTAGTAAACTGTCGGTGTCGTTAGAGCTTGAGTTTGGTGACGGAAGTCTGAATAAGAAATCAACACGGGGAGTTGTTTCTGCACTACTGTGAATAACTGTGTAATTGTGGTAGCTAAGAACAATGCTGCGGCGTTGCACCATGGCAGCGGATGACTGCCAGCGATGTGCTAGGATCATGAAGAAATCGTAAGGCGATAGTGAATGGCAGACGAAAAGACACTTACAAAGTCTTCCAGCATCTCAGTATACTCCAAGGGCTTCACGTTGGGCCTGAGAATACCCACATATATAACAGGTCTACTACACTGTTCGAGAACCGGACTTATTCCAGTGGGAGAAGCATAGGTAGTTACAGTTGAATGATCCTTGGCAGAGAACGGTGTCAAAACAGCAGTAGGTTGAAGATGATGGAGTAGAGTATGAAACGTTTTCACGTGGTTAGTAGACCAAGAAGAATTATTGAGGGATATCATATCAAACAAAGAAGTAGCACACTGAGGGAATATTGCGATAGAACGTGAGTAGCACTGGAGTGCACTCAAAACAGAACAGAGCTCAGGAAGGTGCATTAGCTGATGAGACTAAGCGCTGTGAATTTGATTTGAAACCACAGCTGTTGACAACGCGACCAAGGCACGCGAAGCAGGAAACTGAAAAATTACACTTCTTCAGGTTATTGACCACGAAAGTCAAAAATCGTCTCAACAAAAAAGAAGACGACATCCATGGGTAAGCTTATCAGGAGCATGATCAATAAAATTGTGCCGATTGGTATCTATAACATCTAATTCTTCAGTGAACGTATTTGTAACATATGGGACACAGCTGGCGAGTGGTACAAACCAAAAGGTAGAAAATTGCATCGATACAGCCCGAATGGTGTGGTGACCACAGTAAAATTGCTTGATACCTCGTCGAGTGGTATTTGTAGGTAAGCATACTTTAAATCAATTTCTGAGAAGGCTTTAGAACCCGACAAACGACATAACACATCCTCAGATTCTTCCGTTGTACAAGTATGTTGTAGTAAGCATGTATCCAACCTTAATCTATAGTCACCAAAAAGTCTCAGTGTAATCCCATCAGCTTTCAACGACGTCACTATTGAAGTCACCCAGTTTGACAAATCAAAAGGCGTTGTTACTCCTCCATCACACCCTGATTGTAATTCTTCTTTCACAGGTTATGGGAGGCCAAATGGAATGGTTTGCTTATCAAGGAAGACTGGGCCCCAGAGCCATTAAGATTCACGTTTGTTATTCGCATTCCTCCTGTGGCCTTAGAAATGTCAGAATGTGGTATTCGCAAAACTTAAAGTCAAAGGGTAGACAGACTTGAGCTTGAAACTGAAAATATACAATTAACAGGGATAACGTCGGACGACTTCACCGATACTGTGCAGCAGCCTCAAACAAACGATGAATGTCCAGTAATACCACAAATGTTAAATTGTAGGGGGGTGAAAAACGTCACCAGGATAAAAGCAGCCAGGTATGAATGCGAGGTTAGCGACATAAAACCACCGATGTTAACGATAAAACCGTGGCTCTTGCCAAGACATGCGGAGTCTTTTGGAGCAAAATAAATAAAAAGCGTAGAAGTGTCATCAGTTGCAGATTGCACATTCAACTTTGAACTTGTCATCAAGTGACATAAATGTCCGGACACACATACTAACTTTGTAACACTTTGCCACAGCTGAGGCACTTCGTCTGTCTTTGTGGACACGAATACCGGGAATGATGGAATCCACACGATGTGCATTTTCCAAACTGTTGTGAAACTGACTACGGATTAACTTCTTTAGAAGGCGGAAAGAATTACCTCGGCCTTGGATTATTGTCTTCGGAACAATTGCACAGAACAAACTAAGTAGTCATCGAAGCTTCTTTTGCATCCACATATTGTTACCTTATGTACAATCTAAAACCTCCGATCATGATGTAAAGACGTATCCTCTGTGGCTGTGGTAAGTTAATACCAACAGTTAGTCGACCACGTAGCTGACTTTCTTAATGGACGCCATATCCACACTTAGCTGCTCGTGTTAGCAGTTGTAGGACGACATTACGTACCGATTAAGGTTCTGACCGAATAAGCACATCGAACTTAGATCTTTCGAGCGCTGCAAAAATGGCCAGTTTGAGGTTTCGGAGAATGTTTTCTTTAGCGCCGGATAAGAACTACTGAATGGTGACTACGGGGGAGTCAAGTTCTTGATATGGGTGAAAGCTCCTACACCAGTGAAGTGTGGGAATAAAACAACTCCCATCCTCCAGTCCAAATCGGATTTTGTGGAACGTTAAATGTCGAAACTGTCCCAATAATTCCTCACTTCTCGAGCATGTGAAGTTATAAATAATTGATCCATTTCAGTGATCATTGTAAATAGTTTGAAAGCGCGACGCCAAATGCTCCAGTTAGAATTGAAATATATGAGATGAAGATCAAACGTGTAAGAAGTGCAAAACGCCATCTGGCACAATAAAACAGAACGTGTGCTGTTGGAATGCATGCCTTCACTTTTGTAGGGTAGCACAGTAATGAAACAATTGCGCAACGAAAAGAGACAAGACATGTCGCTCGTGTTAATCTCAACGACATATGGGCAAACGACGAGCTGATGGATGGTGATTTCGAAATCGTCACAGCAGTAGGGCTAAGCGACCACAAAGTCGTTTCATTTGATGTCATTTGATGTCACCTGATGCGTGATTCATACCTGCTTGGCGGATCGTTATCAAATCAGCTTCTGCACAATGTCCTCGAAGAAATTATGTGGTTAATTGAGGATACATTATTGGGAGACTTTTACCACCTTCACTCTGCGGGTAATCTCTGTGACAGGCTACCCATTTCTATTTCACCAGCTACTGATGGATGCACACCATTTGCAGCCGCTGAACAGGATGGATCACCGATTCTTCTCGGCCGTCTTATTTTCGGTCTGATTCTGAAGGAGCGGTCTTTTAGGGTGTGATCTCGGACACTTCAATCTGGGGCTGGTCAGACGATATACACTGCCATAAAAGCCGGCGTACCTCGCTGACTTGACGGCACCACTTACTGTAAACAGCCTTACGTGGAATGTTCTGCTGCTGATCCGAACAACCTTCTCGGATTTGTGGCTTCAACTCGCAAGACGATGCCTGATGTGCCCCAACCTTCAGGCCCGTCAGATCTCACCAGCTGTGACAAAACGTTGCTGATTTTCACGCCATGTTTCTCAGCAGCACTTTTTCTCAGTTGCCTCGTGTTCTTCAGGTTCGAAGTAACAGGCAGCTAATTGTGCAACTGTTGCATCTGCCACACTCACGTTTTGATGGTAGGCTCAAATTCTTTCGCGAAGTGACTGAACGGCTTATTGACCACTTTAGCATTTCGACTACGCAGTTCGTCACCCAGGGAACAGCACCCGAGAAGTCGGAATTCGCGAGAACTTTGTCGGTACTCAAGGGTAGTAAGCGTAGTCACACCGATGAATACTGACTAACTGTCTTAGTATTGAACATATGAGAAATTTTATAGGCTCGTACATATGACTGATTTACTAGCCGAGTGTCTTGTCAGCATCTCTATGACGTGCAACACAGCTTTCGCAACGGTCGTTCGTGCAATAATAATGATACGTTCCTCAACGCAAATGTGAGAAGTGCTGTCAGTTGAGAGTGATCAGTATGCACACTGTAAAGCCACACACAAAAACATCATGAATATTAACTGTGCAGTAGGCCAATTATATAAATAAAGTAACAAAATAGATGTCTTAGGACAGAATGAGTCAAGTTAGTGGAGAATTTGAGACAAATGCTTCTAAGATAATATTCTTTGAAATCTCCAAACTTCGATGTAAATGACGAATGGTTACATCAATTTGCATTTCACAAGGTGAGTACTGACCGAATGGTCAACGTCACTACCAGAGAGAGGTGATTTGTGGATAGTGAAAGGGAACTATCGAAGAATTTTGGCATCATCTGATGTAGACAGTTTCGGAAAACTACGTAGAAAATTTTGTCGGGATAGGGGAAGACAGGAACGAACAGACTTTTGCGGAGAATTGTACGAACCTCTCGAGTTGACTCAAATCTTTGCTCAAAATCGGCGGAGTTTCCCAGATCTCGCGAGTTGTCCGACCAATAAGAAAATTTTAGTGTCCGGAATTGGTGGAATATTTTCTCGCGGGATATGTATTTGTGGAACCAGGACTGAAATGCAAAATTACATGATAGACGGGAGAACGTAAAACGGCAAGGTGAATTATGACGAATAGTGGAAAATGCGGTTTTCTGACTAACTTAATAACTTTGTGTTAGTTACTAAAACAAATAACACTTACAAACGGTTGTTATCGTATAACGCGAGAAGAGGCTGCTCAACGGTTTTTCTTAGTATGCGGTTACCGCTAGATTTCGATGTCGCTTTGCTCTACATGGCCAGTATATAGAAAGATAAGTAGGCTTAACAACACAAAAGGTTTTCCATGAGGCTTGTTAGGAGGGGAAGAGGCACGAATTATAACGTGGGGTTTCCAAGTAATCATATAGGACAGCCAGGCTGTGTTACTCAAGACAGTTTCATCGCGTACATCTCTTACATACCGATCAATAACCACACGGCAGGGTGCCATTAAGTATAAAGTAAGAACATACCATAATAACTGAGTTATTACTAACAGGCGTGTGTATACTGCCACCCGTGTATGTTGCCTGTATACACGCTTTATTGTTTGCGTATAGGTTTGAAAATACATGTCCATGATCTATCGTGCTGGGGTTGTTAATGATCCTCGAAACCTAGGTAGATACCATTGCTAGTGGAACTAATAGCCTTGATCAGTTTGAAGAGTACGTGACGAAACATCAGACGACAAATAGGGTCTCCCCTCAGACATTGTCGGTTCGTTTTCAAAGATATCCTCCCAGGACAGGTAGGGTGTGGAAATGTACAGGACGTTCGTTAATGTCAAGAAGGTTTGTGAGCTTCGCTTGAAATGATTTACATTTTTACCGGCTTCAGCTGCGTGTGGAGGTTTGTTCTAAATCTAAGAATACTTCACCGGGTAGAATTTGACCACAGCTCTTCCGGGATTTGAAGCTGCCAAAGTAAATTTCTTTTTTCTGAAACTGTATTTTCGAGCCATGTTGTAAGAAAATCGGTAATTCACCGATGGATTTGTTGCCATAAACTGGATAACACATGAAGGCCAGGTTCAATTCAAATCGCCGCAGTCAAAGGGGATCAAATGTAGGCGTCTAGCAGCGTTCTGTATAGCTCGGGGAAGATGGCCAGCCAAGCAAACTCTTCGTGAACGTACGTTGGAGACTTTCCAGAGCTAACCTATCAGACTTGCGCAGGTGACTATATATATGAACGTGCAACACCCGAATTGGGGCAGTACGCGTAGTTTATAAATGTGTAACCGGTCGTTGGGGAGAAAGACGGATTGCTTAATGTGACCTATCGCTTGTCTAGCTTTAGTGAGTTTGAGTAGTGTATGCCCTGGTCGCGCACTGAGTTGGCATTTGACGTACAGTGACGGTTCAGCGTCATTAATCCCTATGGTATGTGACAACCATCGGTGGCGGTGGTGGATTTGTTGGCTGAGAATTTCATCAGCCTAGCGTGACCCCAACACTCCAATTTTACGAAGGCCTTCCGTCTATTTTCTCAACTGGAATTGAGATTGCCAGGAGGAAAAGTGTACCCCACCACCGAGTTGGTATAGTTTGCCAGACTTGATAAGATTACATATAACGTTTATATATAAGAAAGAGTAACGGTCTCAGGACGCTTCGTGAACCATTTCGCCGGTGGTTGGTGTGGGCGTTGAGCTAGTAACTCCTATTTTCATTGATCGTGTGCGGCCTTCAATGCAGGAAGCAAACCAGCTGAGCAGTGGATCACGCACGCCAAAAAATGCTATTTTGATTAAAAGACGCTTATGAGGCACACGATCAAGGGCATTTTTCCATATTCAGCAACATAATGATAATTGCACCTCTTGAACCAGCAACTGTGGCAACATGGTTAAGAAATTTTAGCCGGCGCGTCATGGAAGAACGTTTTACTGAGAAACTCATGCTAGGGGTGGTTTATAATATTTTGTGATATTAACAATTCAACCGTGCGACATTTTTCATTCTTTTGAACACCCTAGAACGAAATGGAATGTGGTTAATGGAACGATGATTACTGACGCTTTATCGCGAGCCAATTTTCTAGCGAGGAATTAATCGGTGAATTTTCCACTGGACAGGGAATGAACCTAATGTTAGACGAAGCATGTAAATATTAAGTAGAAGTGAAAGCACCCCTTGCTCTCGCATGGTAAATGGGTATGTGTTCAGAAATCTGTACGTTGATCACGCTCTCCTGAGCGTGTTTCTAACAGCTGCGTCGAGAAATATGCCATTATTATTATTATTATTATTATTATTATTATTATTATTATTATTATTATTATTAAGACGTCTTAAGAATGACTAACTGGAAGCGTGCGACCACTGCATCAGCATGAGCTTGGTTTAGGAACGTACCTATATTTACAAGGTGAAGTGGAGGCAGCATGCTCCCTTTAATGTTGAAGAAGTCTCCAAAATATGAATTAAATGCCTCATGGATTGCAACAGGATCATCCACGGTAGTTTTGTCCCGTAACGTTACTAGTAAGATGAATGAGGCTTTCACACAATTTCTGAGTCTCAACAAATACATCATCTGGCTTTCATCTACGTTGTTATGCCCAAGCTTTCTACCACTTAGATGGAACGTTTCGGTAGTAAATTCTACACCGTTGAACATTTTATGCACTTGCATAATGATAGAAGAAAGGTGTTTTAACACCTTGATTCAAGACTGAGCTCACCTTGCCCCTCTTGAGTGAGAATTCTGCATACATTAATGCGTGTTGACCTTTCCGGGGCTAAGATGTTCGAGTAAAACCTTAAGTGTTCATTAACTGTTTCAACTGTGACACTAGGATCTCATCAGAGTGGTCAGCATGTTCCGATTGAAAGATTTAATTTGGCCACTCTTCAACAGCTCTTGGGTCGAACATAAAGTTGACTACGCTGTGATCACTTCCGGGAAATTTTTTCAAAACGAACACAGTAGCAGAGGAGATAGCTAAAACATGTTGGCGCCATTCGTCTACTTGGGCATATGAGAGGAAGTCAGTTTGGTTTGCATGGGCTGTGAGAAAAGTCCAAGATATATTGGACACGTTGAGGTCTCCGCCAATTACTTCGTACTGTGAAGACAAGGTTGGTACACAATTCACTCCATTGATGAGGCCAGTCATGTCGTCAAGGGTGGCACTGGGTGGTCTGTAGACGGATGCTAAGAGTGATTCACAGGATCCGGTTGGCATTAACGGCCACAAGAAGTCGTCAGTCATATCAAGACACGTCTCATCAAGTATGGTTGCAGGATATTGTTTCCATAGGCAAACTAAACATCCTTGACCACGTTCTGCAGCACGAGTTTTATAAAGCACATAATAACATGATATTTAGTCTTGTCTGAAGTCTCAGGAGCACACCAAGCTCCAGTGACTAGGATAACGTGAGAATTATATCGGAAGATGAGGAATCAAAAAATGCGTATCTTCTTGACTAGCAAGCTTGCGGCCAAAGCGATAAACATATTGCCTTGCCCTTATTTGACCTCATTCTCAGACCTTCAGAAATATCTGAACCAGGAAGGCCTTTGTGATTCACAGACTCTGGTGAGGTCGTTTGGCCCGAGGTGCTAGTAATGATCCCATTAGTCATCGACTAAGCGTCGCCTGCGACTGAGCCCTTGATAGGAAGTGTTCGACAAGCGTCAACAAGGTATGGTGAGGTAGTGTAACTATGTGAGGTGAACTTGGTAGGAGATGTCTCAACGGTGTACGGCCCGTAGAAGAAGGATAAAGTTGAAAGTGATTGGTAATGACCACATGCACGTCATCAGCAAAGAGATCGTGCGCTGCGTTCAGGCGAGCAATCAAAGCGTAGGCGCTATCCATGCTGAAGGTAGTGTCAGACGTGGGTTAAGCAGCTCTGTGGTAATAAGGGGGCTCTGGACGAGCCTCGGGTTATAAAATACATCATGTGAGAGACTGTTATTATTAAGCAACGCCTAGAACTAATGGCTTCTAATAAGTACATACTTTTACTCGTTGGGTGTGGATGTGGTTTTCATGGTTGTTTATTTCCCTATGATGCCAAGGAAGTAAACTCGGGCGGCTCATAGGCAGGTGATTCAAAGTGGGTCAGTTATCACCGGTACCCCACTGGTGGCCGGTTTGCGAAACCCTTCGGGAGGTGTTTGAAGTTGCAACACTGGCATGTCCTCAATTAGTAGAATAGGGAAGTCTTAACCTAGTTGAGTTAGTTACTGCGCAGAAGGTTCGAAATCTGAATGATCCATTTGGTTCCATATGAGCACAGTTATTTGCATGTTCCCGTTTGCCAGTTGACTCCTTGACCGAGGTCACCCTACTTTGGGAACGCTGTTGTGACCGTCAAGACCAACCGTCAGGTCAGTCAAGTCAGTAAATTTGTTCCCCTCTTTTGTGTCGTTGACACTATCGAGAGAATCGTTGAAATGCCCAATATCGCGCAACACAGTGAAGTAGCGGGATCATTCGAGCCCAATTCATTGTCGTTGGACGTTGACAAATCCTGTTTTAATACTTCCTGTGCCACGCGCTTAAAGACGGGGCTCCTGTACATTGAGAGATGGTGACACCAGTTTCAGGGGACATTCTGTCACTATAATTCTAATCACTTTAAGCGAAGTTTTTGACACAATGTCCCGGCAATGCAATCGTTTAGCTCTAAGATTTGACCAAAGGTGGTCGGCAGATATTTTTTGCCTCCTTACAAAGGCGTACGTAGGAGTATTATGTCGCGTCTACATTAGTAACTGTTATAGGAATCCATTTTTTCCGTCCAAACCACCCTGTTCCCGAGAGAACGATTCTATGCAGTCAGGATAGGCGGAAGTGTCGTGAAAAGTGGAGGGGCAGTCCTCGCTATTTGCTACCTATTCGGCCTTTATTCCGCTGTGCTCATCGGTGTCTTAGTGACCTTGAGTAGATTTTTTATGCCCGTTGTTCGATTATGTAAGTCGAAAAGGCTTTTGTGGAGGGTGCACCATATAAGCATTGTTAAATCGCTCCCGGCGATTTAGGGGACAACTCACTAATTAACGCCTATTCCACAGTTCCAATAACGTTTATTTATACGATCGGCTTAACGGAACTGTCGCTCAACTCCAAAAAACGTCAGATAAGGCACTCAAAAGGAGTGGAATTTATGCGGTTCTACTGAATGAAATTACAATAAAGGTGCTGTCCCACCTCGAATGTGGATTAATCGGATAAGGAACTTATTCAACAGGAAAACGTTCAACATTGGGTAACCAAGAAGTGAGATCACCGACGGCCATCAGTCAACGGGAAATGGGCTCATAAAAACAATCTGGCACAGAAAAAGGCGGGTACGTGTCAAACAGTATCAGGAAGGGAAGTCTAGCTTGGTTAACAATGGTAGTTATAAAAAAAGAGAAAAAGTGAACACTGTGCAGTTATGGTAGAAAATTCATCATGATCGTTTAGTGCATACAGCAGAAAATAATAAAGCTGAATTTAGGATCGGCCTCTCACAAATCAACTAAACATGCTGGAACAGATTTATCGCTCCTCATCATACCAAACAAACACAACAAACTTACAGACGAACTTACACAGACCCAACAGCTCCTCGCAATTTTCCCCTTGTCGCACGCGTTGTCGGAGCGTAACAAAGTTGCTTTTTGCACTCGTCTTTGAATTTGCCTTTGGTGTGGTTGACGGGGGAAGCCGCGTTATTTTCCGACCAAGATTTTCTGTGTTGATCATATCAAGGAGGAGGGGCCGATTTCTAACAATATCGTTAATTTATCGCGGACGAACTAACGTATCGAATCGAAGGTTCGAGAGTATCTTTTTAATGCTTTCCAACTTTGCAACTTACCTGGCACATTTAGTAGGGCGGTATTGTTCGAGTACCTCACCCGTTCCGTGATTTCTGTTATCAACGTCTTGATGAACATGCTCGCGCTCCGAATCTTATCCATCTTGTCACTTTCCGGCACTGTGAATGTGTAAGTAAGGAGGCAAGGTAGTCGTTCGGAGATCCAATTGCGGCACGGCCTCCTTTAATTGGACAAACTCAGCTTCGTGCTTAGCTACTTTGCCGAACAAATCCGCCAGCATACTGTTTGGAGGGCCAGGGTAGTTCTTAGTTCTTGATATGCCGGTGGGATCCATCAGTTTACCTTCACCCAAGTTAACAACAGCCTCCTTAGAAGAACCAGCGTGAATTATAGGCCTAAAACGTTTGCGTTTAGGATTGTGAGCATCTACTAAAGAGCTAGAGATTGCGGTTTTGAGGCCAGCCGATGCTGTTGACTGACTAACACTGTTCAACATAATTCGTAAATATAAAAATATATTTGGACGTGCATGGACGTAGGCAAAATGTAAGCAGGTTGTGCAAACTCAAAACTGTCAACAGTAACAATTAAGAGCGATATCACAATAAATATTCACGCACTAATTACTTGCTGTTTTTGAATCGTGCGCCAAGTGGATTCGTAGCAGAGACCTGCTGGTAGCTACTGATCAGTGGATTAATGCAGTTGGTAGCGATGATTCCAATGACATCGTCTGGCTCGACTTTGCCAGAGCATCCGGTCGCGTGGACTACACTGTTCTATCCAAAATCCCTCTCATTTTTGAGTAGGGACCAACGCTATTCAGTGGTTTGGGTGACATTTCATCGAGTATCCGTATACAGTAATCTTAAGTAGTGCATTCCGTATCCGATGGTTTGGCTGCCGCGGGCGGTCCAGAGTGAATTTCTTGGCCTGAGGTTTACCAGATATTCACTAACGAACTTCTACTTACCTTTTGCTTACCTCCTGGTAGCTGTCTTTTGATGACTACGTCAAAATTTGGCATGTCGTCAACATTGAAACAACTCGTTATTCTACGGAATGGCCCAGAGATCCCATTCACTTTGTCTAAGTTCATATTGTTCTACCTTAGTGCTGACTAGTGTGGAGACGCACGTTTACGACCCTCTAAATACCGTTTGTTACTTTGGCTACTATCTACCCCAGACAGATTTTGCCTGAAAGGAAGTAGGAACGTTTTTCCTCAAATTCTTTTGAGCTCTTAACGTTGAAAGGCATGCAAAGGAGGGTAGCAATACCACGAAATCATTCAGACATCTTTCGGCCAGTTCGATCCGCATTGTCTTTGACTTTCCTATGACGGCTTCGTTCGGCCGCGCTTTGCAAACTGAACCATACTCTGGCCATTTTGTCGCCAAAAGAACAGGTTGTTCTCATGGGCTTCGCATCGCTGCGCTACTGGGGTAGACCAAGGCCTGGACACTAAGCCCTGGGAAGCAAGAATAACATATGTGAGCGTGCACTTTCCAGCATCCTCGAACTAGGAGTGACTTCATGCTAACCGTCTTGAAAACAGAATCTCCCGACCGCTGATAGTGACCTAAATTTGATAGAGAAGTAAGCACTACGACTGAGAGCAATCTTATTAATTTGGAGATCCGGCATAGAAGACCTAAGTGAGGATCTAGCTGCTCTCCAGTGTGTGCTTGCAATTCTTGGAACGTTGTTCCCGACCATGTTGTTTCCCCTAATTCTGCTTCAATTTTCAAGGCTCGTCCTGACCACTACTTTTACACTGGTTCACATACAGCCTTCTATGCTTATTTTATTCCTTCGTTGAGGGACTTGAGTGTTCTCGCAACGAGGGGCTAAACTCCTACAAACTCGCGATTTTTACCTTCGCCTTCAGTTTACAGATACATTAAAGGGGCAAACAGAACCCTTCGCAATGGAATGTATTCGCGGTCAACCCAAATCATGAAGACATTCAGGTGTGAGCGGCAAGGAATGTGTATCCATCGTTCTATCAAGGAATTTTAAGCACCCAGCAAAGCGTAAAGCCCTTCTAGGTGCGGCTGTTTTCAAAGCAGGTGATCCAGCTTCCAGTCCACCTTTTCCTGTTCACTTCTGTTTTTCACCTTGGCATTCATGCACAACATGGCGGGCTGCGTTTGCCGCCACCGGAATAAATAGTGTGTGTCATTACTTCCTATATATTGGGTGATTGTTCGCTAGCCCTTCTGACCATACGATTAAAAATTCGTGATCTTGGGAAACAACGTGGTGCTCCCATGTACAGATCCATTGGGATGTCTGAGTGTCGATGAAGCGATACATAAAACGGAACGTCTGCACACAGATGACTGACATGGCAGGAGTTGCACACCAGATACTACTCGCCGTTCGTGCTTATGATATGAACCGAGGCCAACACTGAGTCCACGCAGTTAACACAGAGTATACACAACATTCAGCTGCGTATCGTGTACACGTAGAATTGGGAATTCAACAACCCACTTCCACCAGTGATGGGAATTGAAACTTCATTAGTGATGGCCGGCGTTAATTTGTTCCGTCGTAGGTTGTTTAGGAATTTCTGCGATGAAGTCGATCCTCAAGATAGGTTGGTGGATCCTAATTGACACAATGGGTTCGGAGAAAAGATAATGGGATACAAGTAAAACATCTCTGAGACTGGCCTTGTGAATCATCTGGCAGAATACCCGCTGCGGCTAAACATGTCAGTTTTGTAGCTGGTTCGAACCCATCGAAATTTTAGATTCTTAGCAAAGCGGTCTCTTCTGAATTGTTACACCTGTCACACGGACCAGTAATGAATAAAATGTGAAGTTACGCAAATTAATCAGGTGCACCGTTTTTCATGGACCTGGAGAAGTACATTGTCTTCATTTTAAGGCTCAGCCCCTGTCTTGTGTGCTTTCCTAGTTCGCACCGACTAACAATGGCTGGAATAACACCATTGCGACAATTTTAGCTATTGACGCACAACCGGTGAAAGTCCGCAATAATTAGACCGAATAAACCCGGACGGTAAAGTTATTTCGTTCGTTCTCGTCAGTTTTTAAACAGAACAGCTGTGAGCATCAAAACTGACAGGATCACACGCAGTGGTACCACCACCTGGACCTAATTCCAGCGGTATTCTCCCCCTCTTGCGCGGCAAGTGAGTAATCTATCTGCCACAACGTCTCCTGGATTTTCTCCACCTGGCAACCGTCCCTTAGTATTAGTTGGCGATATGGAATGAGGACCGTATTTTTATTACTACAGATATCCCTGTCAGTAATATTCCACCCCTGTTTTGCAACTGATCCGACTGGGTGGCAAACTTAGTATCACTGTACATGTTTGGGCGAAAATCCTGGTGCCAAGTTTCTTCTTGATAGGGTGGAATTGAAGGCACTTCGGCAGATGCAATGGCCAACTTGTGTATTTAGAAGTGTCGAATATCCACTGCACTCCTTTCACCCACCGATCTGTCCTCGCGCAATGCGAAGGTAAATATTTACCACCTTGTTCAAAGTAATATTTGTTGAAGATCTCACGGCGTCATTGGGTGAACGGTAAGATTTCTGAAAACCAGCAGCTAGGGATGGCAGCTGCGACGATTGCTATCGACGGAAATGTTACGTCGTATGCAAGCAAGTCAGCTGTTCAAAGATGACTGGATATCTGAAAATGATGTGCAGTCAACACACAAGCTCTTTTTACGAACCAATCATAGCAGAACTAATCTATCCCATGTAGATCACGCCAGATAAAGTCAAGTGATCCGCACGATGGTATTCAGTGTGCTGAAGTAATTTTGTACAAGTAACCATTTGGGGTTCAGTTACAAAACTGCATAGTAGTTGCATACAAAGCGACCAAATGCAAACTCTGGACACCAGAAACTTCAGCGTGGAAGTGATCAACAAAATCATGCAAACTGTCCGAGAGACAGTGTGGGGTTTCTCGCTTTTTCCAACTGAATACATGCCGCCGTCTTACTGCGACATTTTTGCATCGCCCTTCGAATGTTATTTAGGTGGATTCAGCGACCTTGTAACACAACACTAGTTTGCGCACACCAATCTTCTCTCCTCATAGTATCCGCATTTGCTTAGCGGTGCTAAGCAGAACTTTCATGCAATGTTTGGGCCCCGTGGTGCTACGAACGTCGTCGCGGATCCTATCGCGCCTTACTTCTTGGACTTCGAAAGTCCAACTTATCGTGGTGGTCATCCCGAATACCAATGAACACATATGAATCCAGTTTCCTGAAAAAGTATCCTACCCGAACCTTATAGGTTTGTTTGCGTCCATTGGTTTTGTTATCACTGATAGCCTAGCAAGACATACCTGCGTTTACTTAGGCTATCCATCAAGTCTCTCTTGACCACTACAAAAATATTTTAATGGAAAATGAAGCAGTTTAGTTGATCCTTTACTGAAGGTCTTCAATTTCACTATTTCAAAAGATGCCACCGTTTGAAACACCTGTTCACTAGATAGGTCATAAAAATTTGTTGCCGCTGAAGGCCAAATTGGTCAAGCTGTATCGCCCTGAGGAGTCAGTGGCTGAGCTGCCTTTGGATGTACGTGTGCTACCAGGAGCATCAATGTAGTGAGGTTCCGCGTTCATCAAGGTAGCAATTATGTTTATTGTGGACTGAGGGCATGTGGAAGCAAAGCTGCACCCTGCGAACCGAGAAATATCATGAGTTAGCCACGGCAACAACGAATTGATGGAGAACCCCCTCTCAGTTAACCAAATTTGCAATCGTACCCCATCCTTGAATGGCTAAGAGTTTCATCACTATTCGTCCTCGTTGCAGAGCCGTTCTGCGGACGACCTGAAATGCGAACATCGGGGAACATATAATCAACCTTAGTGAAGACCTGCGTGTTTCGCTAAACATTGGTTTGTCGTTTTAGGTCTATAGCTTCCATGTCCAGGCCGTTCCCGATTGCACTGTTAGAGGTTACCTGCTTGATCTATATGTCAAGTGGGAAATCACAGCGGACGTTATTCGTGTGACAAGTGCGCGACGTTTGAGGCCGATCGTAAAGGTGCTATTCGCGTTACTCAAGTACCGCTATCAAACTCAAATTCCGTTACCAACAGGAGTGTCACACTTGACAATCACCTCTTGAGGTGTTAAACACAGACGTGTTAATTTACTCCGCGCTGGAATGTGTGAACGCGGTGTACCTTTGGATAATAAAAAGGTCGATTGCCTTGTGCCGGATGGCCTAAGTGGCAGAAACCGATGTCTTGGAGCCCCACTAATCAAAAATACCCCAGAGATAAGTTTGATGGCAGTGGGGTTTTTCAGGAATCGCTGAAAGTCGGCAAGTGTGAAGGCTGCAGGACTACTGAATTTCGTCGGTTTCTATTCTACGGCGAATCGGATGTGTTCAGGGAATTATTGAATGGTAGATTACGAGGAATCTCTGAATCTGCTAGGTTGCTTCTACACGTTGAGCTGTCCTAAAGTAAGAATCCGAAGTTCGTATCTGATAACTAGACACATATAACCAATTGCGTTGCAAAAACTAAGCGCTATTTTCGCTTGACCACTTGCGTGAGCTCGCAGAGACGCGAATTCGCAGGTTCGTTAATTTATGCGTTTATTTAGCCAACAGATCAAACGCAGGATGTATTTGTATAGACGAGGATGCGCTCTATCTTGCAGGTTTCGCTTGACCACCACACGTTACGTGTGCCAACCGTCGTCGATTATGACTGACAGTCATGTCCATAATTTATGAGCCTGGCACTTAAGGGGATGTTGATAACTCTTTATGAGAACTAGCGTTGGTTTCTGGCAGTTATCAAGGGAAATGACAGGGTTGTGTAGAGTTTGCGTACGGCGTTCACGGCTACTGTGCGGACGGCACGCTCAAGCGCTGAATCAAACAAATCGGGAACATTCGGGGCTTAGGCCAGCTCTAACGTATTAGGCTGTCCATCTGTTGAAAAATCACTCTTTCCGAAAATCCACTTCACTTGCTACGAGAAGTACGCGTTTACTTTCCGGCCTTTTGAGCGGCCGCCATTTTATTGGGGCCTCAGTTTTGACACTTGCACCTGATTGATTCATTGAGTGCCCTGGCTTCAAGGCTACCAAAGACCTATAAATACAACGGCTGCGTTTCATTGTTTCGCCTTCGGGCGGTACAGCTAATGCCGATCGTTCGGAGGCTGTCTTTCCCTCTCCACAGTGGGCTTTGTAGTGTTCATATTCAACTGTTGCACTTTGTAACCTATTTTTATACTGGTTGTATTCACCCTCTTGTTAAATTCATCAGCACCTTTACTTGAAAGCATCGTCAATCTTGATTTTGACTCTTCACGGGAATAAACGGTGGTATGCGCGCACCATCCCTCTCCTCATTTTGAGTGGGTTTTTGAAAGCTGAACTAATTGAACAGTTAAGACATTCTGTGCTGCCTACCTGCCGATTCACCAACACTCAGTCTTTTGCCATCTTTCACGGCGTGTAAGTTTACTTATTTGAAGTCGCTTAAGTATACATCCTAGCCCTGTCTCCACTTTGTGTGGTGGTCTTCGCAGCTCAGCAGACTCCAACTTCATTTAGTAGTTTCATTTGCACTCACGTTCACAACCATACGTTATCGTCACTGTCCTTCCGTTGTACCACAGTTTTGGTACATTTGGTCGCTTGTTTAGTTTTGTCACTGCAGGGACACCAACTTGCAACGATTGTATACTGAAGCCTATGTTCCGTGCCTTGTGGCTGACTGTGAAACAGCACGTTCTGTCCGTGCTCGTGCAGCTGGTGTCCGTTGTTATGCCACTCCCAGATAGTCGTAATGTTCGGTGTCAGGTATCCTATGTGATCGGCAGAGTGAGGCAGCGCTGACATCAAGCTGCTGTTGCAGCAGCAAGTAAAGCCAGTGAAGATACGTTCACTGCGATGGTTTAGTGTCAGCCTGAGCCGATCCCCAGACCTGGTGGAGCGCAATCTGTAGACGACTCACTTACCAAAACCGAGGTTATTTACGGTCCACAACTGCAGGTGACCTTTGACACCTGACTCTTTTGGCAAGAAGACTTAGTTGATGCCGAATTCGCTGAAGCCGGAGCGACCTTCTGCTCGAATGTTCCAGTAATTCACGTAATTCCACTGCTCATCAAAGAGAAGTTCGAAGACCTCAAAGATCGGTCATTTCCAGCGATCACCACCTACTTATCATATACAACCCGGTGGTTTTCGCAAAATAGGCCGCTGGGCCGGCCCGCATCTGTGCTGAATTCTTGACTGGGCTGAATGCTGCATTCACAGCAGATTGTGACCCGCCGCCCGCTCCTGAAGACCTGGTCACAAGCATCAACTTTGGGACCTGTACTGCAAACCCCGACCTGGCCAAAGAATACTTTCAAGCCGAAGTGGCCCCTTTTGGGAGGGCCACTGGTGATAAAATTACATCACAGTCTTGGCCAGTACATCAGAATGCCACTTTTTGTGGCGTACACTCTTGCCACTTTCTAGACGACCATTAGGGCTGGGCCCCCGGCTTGCTGGGCACGGTCCCTTGCCTAGACGACGTCGTCACCTCTGGGCACACCATCAGTGACCCTCGAGAGTGGATTGCAGCTGCTCTCAAGGGTGTCCAGGACTGGGTTCCCGCTTTGAGTACAAAGGTGCGAGCTTTTCTCACCGGCTTTGTCTACAATGTCAACGATCTGTGGGCAGTGCCTGAGAAATTCTGTCCTCTTCATGAGATGCCATCTCCGAACGACGTGGCCGTAATTCGCTTGCCTCTGCGTGCAGCCAATACGGCTCCTTCTTACCCCTACTTTGTGACACTTGGGTTTTGTTGATCTGCTCAGCCGAAAAGGGCATACATTAGCATTGGTCTACAAGATATGCACCAGCCTTCAGGAAAATTAAATCCTTGCCAGGGTTTGATCAATTGCTGAATCACTTCCATCACAGTTTTTCAACAGTGGGGATGGTAATCACCTTCTTCTTTGACGTAATTTTGGCGACCTCCCTCATTTTCACCGATGGGTCCGAAAAGGCGGCTATGCGTACTGTACGCACCCTTACAAACGGAGAGAACTACGACGAGCTGTAGTAGGAAGCTCCAGAGCCGTTCTTTTTCGTGGGAAGATTTTGAAGGATAATCTGCGGACGTCATTTATTCTCCCTAATGGACCACAATCCACTTCTCTCAAACTTGTGCTCGAAGAAAAGCATCTGATATACCCTGCAGGCCGGCGGCAGCGCTGCACATATGTCTTAATGAGCTCCGACTCTGATTCCCAGTACGGTCAACCTGTGGAATTCTATCAGTCTGATGTTCCTTCTGGACCTACTGGCAAGCAGCGTTTCGCTGGAAAAGAAGCCGGTATTATCGATGTATCGTTCGAGAACTACCTGCAGCACACGCCTCCAGATGCCAGAAACCGAAAACAAACTCGACTTGAAAACCAGCTGCGTGCTTCAGCAACCTACCGTTTACAACCACAGCTGATAGCCGTCAACCCTACCAACGGGTAGGCTTCACCTGCTGTGCCTCCGATTAGTGCACCTTTTAATCATCGACACACATCTAGTATCCGTCGACGGCATCGTCGTCTCTGCCTTTTTCCGTCAAATTGTTCTTTGAACACCTCCAAGAGGGGCTGAAAAACAGACGGAAAGTCTGATCACGCAGCGACGCCGGTGAGGTGAAGCGGCGAAAATCCCGCCAGGCGTTGGACCTCAGCTTTGGGAACGATTTCGGATTCCGTGGCCTCTCCATTATGTGGAGTTTGCTAACCCTGTCCAATGCGTGAAGTATATAATTTTGGTGGGTGCACGCGTAACATCATGCATTGTGCCGTCGTTTTCCCTTACCATGCATGCTCCCTTACGCTTCGTTCCTGGTACACGAGCACGTAAGCTGATGTAGCCTGTGTAGCAGGCTGAGAATGATGACCCACCACAGCCAACGGTCGTTGAACATAGGATCACGCCCGGTTTTTGGTCTATTTCCGGACTTTGGAACCCTTCACATATACTGAATAGGACATAATGTGACCCTTATCTTCCGATATCCGTGTTGCATCAATACAAGTTTCCCATTAACTCAGGTCTTCCCTTTTCTGAGACGGACTTTAGTGAGTTCCGATTTGCAAACGTTGGGCTTTGGGTGTGCTGTCACCTATGGGTGAATTCTGGGAATGTTAAACGTACTTCAGACCAGCGGAGATCACTGAGCTGGCTCAGGCCACAAACTCAAACCCTATTAGCTCGTTACTCCAGATCTTTGACAAGCTTGGCCGTCCGGATTAGGGTGAGTTGGATGATTGACCACAGTTTAGGTCCAACAAGTTCAGAGTTCTGCGCTCACGAAGACATTCGACAGCTGCACTCATCGCCCCACCACCCACAATCCTGTTCTTAAGCAGCGGGTTTTACGGACTCACTTGAGGGGACCCTCTTTTATTCCCGTCACAAGAGAGAAGTTGTGTTTAGGCTCGTTACTGCTCACTGCCGTATTCCAAATCCACCGGTTCTAACTGCTCTTCACCCACATAAGTTTACATGAGCCGCAGGCTACGATCAAACTCCGACGCATTGGTCCCAGTAGCAACGAATCCGAAAAACACTCGGCATCTCCCTAGATTTGGATTCACCACTGCTGAGTCACTTTACGCAAAAGAATTTCGCCCGTATTACCCTTACGTGTTTGTAGTTACAGTGAATCACTGGAGCGCTCACCAAAATGTCCCTGTCGGAAGCGGCAGCTGAGTGCGTTACCGGAAATGACTCAACTGAGGCTGTTTTGGGAAAGACAAGGGGGATGAAATGCAGGTACGTTTGGACCTCCTCCTCAACAGTTTCGAGATAATACGCACGAGAACAGTATAACATCTCATTACCTTATCAACTTCAAAACCTGGACCAAACAGCATACATGTGAGCACAACATTCATCCTTCTGAGGTTGCGGTGGACAAATAGATCTGGATGTCCAGATGTCCATATGTTTGCTTGAGTTTCAAATAAATGTTGTGGAAAGACTAATGAGACATGTTGTGTTATCAATGTATAAAGTGTGAACGGTTTGACACGTTGTTTCCATACTTATGCTCCTGAGCTTTCTTGGATTTATTTCAAAATGAAAGTTGTGAAAGAGGGAGAAGATGTGGCCAAAAGTTGATTTGGAGTCATCCAACTCCAATGGGCTCACTTTCGAGACTATCTTGAGCCACCAAAGTACAAGCAAGATGCCAAGGTCCGCTGTGAGTACACGACCTTGCAACACATTGTCTCGACATATGTTCCAACGTTGACCCAATAGGCTCCGAATCACATGAGTTGTTTTCGACGTAAAAACTAATCCTCCATAGAGTGGAATTCATAGTCTGCGAAAACTTAGAGTAACGTACGAAGTCGATCCGGTTTCTTGAGGCCGAACAACAGGCGGCGAAGTAGACACAATCTCCCGACAAGCTAATCAGAAGCAACACCCAACGGTATTCGATTGACGTGTCCTCTGCTCATATGATAGCTTATTGGAGCGGATTACCTCAAACGCAGCATTTCATCATGCAAAGGTGGCTTTGAGCAACTTCGCCATTCACAAGAGTCGCCCAAAGGTGACAGCACGCTCAATGTCCATGTTATGGTTTCATGAAGGACACAAAAATTTTACGATAACAATAACGTATACATCTAAACGCATATGTGAAAAGCACTTTAGGACGAGTGCGAGCATTGCAAGAATTACAGGCGATACAAAACAGCCGATAATTAAATAGTACCGCGAAAGCCAGATGTGCTACCAGAAAATGCGTAATAATAAGAATGACTGTAATTTACAAGGCTTTGGCGCAATCATTAGGAAAAAATAGTCTGCTTGTTTCACAGATCAGTCCAAAAAATGTGATGTTGCATTAGTTACTCTTATGAGCTTGTGTGTGGGTCGATGTTTCAAATGGTTGAATGTCACTTCTGGGAATACGTCCTCCAACGCGCGATAGAAACCACTTAGCGGCCATGAACTGAATTCGAGGTTGTAATTCTAACGGGGTTGCTCAGTTCACCTTTCATACAGCCAAGTCAGCGCTGTGCATGGGGACTATGAATCAACGGACAGTCAGACAAGCAAGGAAGACAGTTGCATTTAGACGTAATTCTGTCATACGTTCTGATCCCTACCCTTTATCGGTTGTTTCAGTACCGTTCCGTGTGACGTACTATCACTTTGGACGTAATGTCTGTACGTTCTTCTGGTTGCATGCCACAATTCGGCGACCCTGCCAAGGTACGAAGTGTCGAGGCCCTCAAAATAATCTGAAGGTTATCAGCCTCCTGCCACTCTGTTCAATTCCGGATACTTTGGTCATTTCATGCGAACACTGACGAACACCTTGGACGAGCTTTCAACGAAACCCACAACAGTTGGAACACAACTACCGATTCCACATCCCAAAACGTTCACTACGAGGAAGGTCAAGTATGTGCCTGCCCCCAGGAACTTTCCAGCGGAGTCCCACAACCATCTGATTCAGAACTGAGGCATTCGACATTGTCGTCGGGGCCAAACTTCTGAACACCCCCATGTCAGATGAGATGTTCACCGAACTGCATCTGACAGATAGCTCGAGGAAGAAAACGTCCGGTCATTCGCCCGTGAATTGCGATGCTTGGGAGAACGAGGCCACGAGGAGGGGTCCTCATAGGAACTCCAGAAACGAATTCTTGAACAGCTAGTGGAGGGTGTCCTGTCAACGAACACAAAAAATTTCTTGCTTCAACCACTCGGCGACCTGGACACCGCGAAGCGGTTGACCGCGAACCCCGAGAGGTTCAAGGCAACTTTCAACCGACCAGCTAGAGAAAAAACCTCTAACATATGGTAGAAGCTCAAACTGGTATCGGGGATCTAGGCACTCGCGGTATACAGGCCACGAACGGCCACCTTTATTGGACAAATCGCATAGATGGTGTAATCACGTATTCTGGGCGAAGTGTCAAGCCTCCGAAACTATCAACCGGACCGCCGGAAAATACGCCCAAACAGGCGAATCCTGTAATCGCCTTACGTTCCTGCCCTTACCGATTGCTCCCAAACACTCGCAAAGCTCATGGTGCAGGTTATAATATGTGGAACACCACGTGTATGTTTACTGTACACCGGCTCGTCGATAAGGGTAATCAGAGCACACACAGTACGGAGATTTCCGCGCTATAGGCCGAAACAGTGTTACCAACGCATTCGTGCAGCCCACCGTGACCAAATGCCGACGGAGGGCAGAATCATTGCACTGGAGTTAGCAGCCGAATTCCATATGTAGCACAACTTCGTAGTGCGCCCCAACCTTCCATTCTGTGCCATAGTAGGGATAGATCTTCTGAACCGCCTTAGGTGCACACTCGATCTGCACAACCTTCAGCTGAGGAGGCTGCCGGGCGCCATTTATTTGACACCCGTGTCTAAAGTTCCGCCCGAAACTGATTTCCTTCTATGTTACTACGGCCCCTTCCGAAATGAACCGCAAAATTGGCCAGAATATTCGGTCGAGTGGGACGTTTGGCAACTCACGAACTGCTGTCTGCTCAAAATCAATAGTTAAAGGTCCATTGCATGTTTGCGTGAGATGGAGCATTGCTGGGTCGTGCAAGCATTTTGAGGCATGGACCGAATACGGGGGATGCTCCACTAATCAAGATACCCCCAAGATGGATACTAGCACATCTTCGGGATGAAGTGTGTAAGACGACCGATGGCATGATACAGAAGAACGTGATCCGACCCTCAAATTCTTTACGGGCTGCTGCGACAGTGCTGGCAAAGCAATAAGGGCGACGACCTACGACTATGTGTCTACTGAGGAAACCTCAGGCAAGTGACAAAGAAAGACGCATTCCCATTATCAAGAATTGACGATCTCCGTGATGCTGTCGGCTGAGCAATCTATTTTATCACGTTAGGCTTGGCGTCAGTTCATTGGTATGTGAAGGTCGAAGAAAACGATCGAGCCAAGACGGCCCCCACCGCACTGTCGGGACTGCGTGAGTTCGAATTTATACCCTCTGGACTGCCAAACCCGCCTGCAACATTTCAACGTTTGACGCAGGAAGCACTGCATGGCTTGATCTCTAGAGCATGCCTAGTGTATGTGGATGATGTCATGGTCTACTGAGGGTCCGAACGAGAGCATATGCGTAATTCGGAGTCCGTGTTGGCCCACCTGGCGGAAGTCGGCTTAAAACGGAAATCCCCAAAATGTCACTCCGCGCCCAAAGATATAACATTCCTGGAGCATATAACCTCTGGAGCGAGTATCCGCACAGACCCTTAAAAGACGGAACACATGCGATCTCGGCTCAAGCCAAAGGATGCAATCAAGTTAAGGGGTTATCTAGGGCTAGCGTCCTATTATCACTGCTTCATCACTGATTTTGCGCACCGAAGAATTGCACCTGAGGCCAGCACAATTCCCGGAACCTCGTTTGTAAATGACTCGTAGACAGAATTGAATGGGGTGAAAGAGTGCTACCTCGTGCTTGTTTTACACCACACACAATATACACTTCGTCCTTCTGTCCCATTGTTTTCGCTTTTCCGGTGTTCTGTTGGGTAGCTGATCGCTGTGTTTAGGGACTGCACAACATATCCTACGTTGATCGTACACTCCCGTTTTTGCTTCAGAGTGTCCGTGTACATCGTACATTGTGTTGAGCTATTGTGTATCACACGAACACTGGCGCCGTGATACGGCGTGTTTAGTGATCCAGAGTCGCGAAAGATTTCTCACGGTTCTCTGTCCGGAAATTCACTGTTTGTTCAGACTATCGCATGAAGAAAGTCTCTGGTAATCTTTTGAGAAAAAAAACACCGGTTATCACCGGTACTGAGGTGTGTTTATCCAGGACGTCTACCAGTTCTTCGAGCTACGCTGGTATATTAGCAACTGGCTGGATGTAGAATAGTCGTTCCTGTGACACAGCGGGCGTCTAAGTGCCGGGCCGGCTGAGCAGCCGATTCGGATCGAAAATGAAGACGGTTAAAAAGACGTGTCTTTTTTTAATAAAATTTTGAGACAAAAGATACGAACTAAAAAGAAGATAACAGAAAACATCGATTTCTGATTCAAAGAATGCGCTTGTCACGAGACTAGCGGCTCACGTGAGTACAATTAAAGCAACAGTCCCGTAAATGGCAACCACCCAAAGCAGACAGTTAAATTACCGAGGTATACAAAGAGGATATTTTTAGGTTTCTGACTGTAGACAAAATTAACTTCTCCACGCGAATCACCGGTTAATGTTGACATATGCATGGAGGACGTCCCACACGACCCCTCTCAAAATAATTCCAGCAACAAATGTACAGTTCCCCTCATGGTGTATTGGGGCTGAACCGAGATGTGAACGGCCATTTGGGCACAAAATAGTTTCCTCAGATTCTTCGTGAAGCGTGAAAATACACATTTCGGAACAAATATAAATGATGTCGAATATAATAGCTGCGTTGCAATGAGGAACGTTGACTATACCTAAAAATTGCTCGTTTTGGCACTTCCGTTACGAAAGATGTTTTGCACATTTTTCGATGAGACCACCATGTTGGTCTTCGTAATGGGTTTCGCGTTCTGAAAATGCTCCCATCGGAATTTTCGCGGTGGGATACATAGTTCCGCCCCGTGAGAACGGTAAATCCCACGTGGCTTGGGAGATATGCATGAACTTGTGATTCCCGACCACATTGTGTCTGCATCGCATTTCACACGGAATATCAGAACTAACCCCAACCAAACCTATGCCACCACATTTTTGGGTTAGTTATCTATTTGGCTTGAGCGTTCAATCTGTTTCCCTACCAGCATTTCAAGTAGCAACTGGTCGACGAAATGTTAGTCCTAAAGACGACTGAGCACGACATTACCATGTGGTTGTTTCCATCTGCAGTCCATATGGAACGGTGTGAACATGGGTAATATGTCTCACTTTGCCGTTGACAACACGCACACTGTCTATTTTATCGTTTATCGGCCGTAATTGAGCGTAGCCTCTCTTTTGTACGTAACTTAATGCTCACTTATCTGAAGGTCTCGGTGTGTAATGTGCACCCACGTTAGTAGCTGCTCCGTCCAGCTGACTTATGATATGGACAGAAGCAATGCAAGGTACACGGAAGTTCAGCATAAAAATTCATTTGAACCGTCCACGATGCCTAGTGCATATGTAGGGGCCTAATCAATCTAATGATAAGAAATAACCACAATATGGCAACATCGGAGGAAGCTGTAACAGTGACGGGGGTGTACCAAGAGTATACGTATAAGTAAGAGGAAGACGTTTCCAAAAATCTGGAATGACTCATTGGCACATCGATATCCTTGGAATTGGATGGGTGAAAGACAGCACCAGTAGGCATTTCAGGTCGACGAGTGATAGATAAATCCACACACGACGTGGAATGGCCAACGTCCGGCGTCGATAGGGCAACAAACAGGCGGAGCTGGGGAAAGTTTCTCCGTGCAATTACTAAATCAGCCCGAATATCCAGGCAAAACGAGGAAGACAGAGACTGCGCGAAGTGACTGCTTTTTATCAAGAGGACCAAATTCAAAAAGGGCGATCATGGTGCTTTCAAACAAGTGTGCAGATGAGTTAACGAAGCGGTATGTACAAAAATAAACAGAAGAGTTGCAAAATATAATTACAAACTGTAGACACTACAATACTCTCCTACCAGAGCGTTTGTGGGTTCAAAACACAAAGAACAGCAGTGAAGAGGAAAACGAATAGAACGCTTGACAACAATATTACATATGATATTCTGCTAGTTGTTTCGGCCGGTGTACCGACCGTTCACTACGTGTGGTGCGTTGTTCAAGAACACAAGGGAGCAGTTACCGGCATTCGTGAAACCTAATAGTGATTTGCTGGAAAATAGACTTTCACGCGATACACCAGTGCGGAAAATCACTGATAACCATCAGTAGACTATGCAGCTTACAAAAACCAAGAACACCGGCCATCAGAAACATAAGCATCCGTCAAACTGTTGTCTATATCATAAGTCAGCTGGACGGAGCAGCTACTAACGTGGGTGCACATTACACACCGAGACCTTCAGATAAGTGAGCATTAAGTTACGTACAAAAGAGAGGCTACGCTCAATTACGGCCGATAAACGATAAAATAGACAGTGTGCGTGTTGTCAACGGCAAAGTGAGACATATTACCCATGTTCACACCGTTCCATATGGACTGCAGATGGAAACAACCACATGGTAATGTCGTGCTCAGTCGTCTTTAGGACTAACATTTCGTCGACCAGTTGCTACTTGAAATGCTGGTAGGGAAACAGATTGAACGCTCAAGCCAAATAGATAACTAACCCAAAAATGTGGTGGCATAGGTTTGGTTGGGGTTAGTTCTGATATTCCGTGTGAAATGCGATGCAGACACAATGTGGTCGGGAATCACAAGTTCATGCATATCTCCCAAGCCACGTGGGATTTACCGTTCTCACGGGGCGGAACTATGTATCCCACCGCGAAAATTCCGATGGGAGCATTTTCAGAACGCGAAACCCATTACGAAGACCAACATGGTGGTCTCATCGAAAAATGTGCAAAACATCTTTCGTAACGGAAGTGCCAAAACGAGCAATTTTTAGGTATAGTCAACGTTCCTCATTGCAACGCAGCTATTATATTCGACATCATTTATATTTGTTCCGAAATGTGTATTTTCACGCTTCACGAAGAATCTGAGGAAACTATTTTGTGCCCAAATGGCCGTTCACATCTCGGTTCAGTCTCAAGTCCCCATACAGTTTACTACCCGTTTGTCCCTCTGCCTTGTAGTCCACTTCTAGACGCCGCATTCCAAAATCTGAGAGAAGTGTCATTTAACAACGGTAATGTCTGGGACGCATATATGTGTGAATGTGAGGTCCACTTCTGGACAACCAATTCAGTCATTCTGGAGTAGATTGTTAAGCCATCACCATGGCAGGGAGGATGGCAGCTGTGGATGACATGAATGTGGTGTTCGAACCCGGTTTTTCATTTGAAGCAACCAGTTTGATACCCCGTAAGTTTGAGGAACGTTCACGCTGAATGCACTGAACACCGCGGTTATGTAAAAACAGGCACACTGCGGGAAGCGAATGATGATCTCGATCTGAATGAGTAGGTTAACAAACCGTTCCAGAACGTTGGATTTGAAGCTTGAAGCGCGTTTACGCGCAGCTCCATACTGATGGCCTCATGCTGTTCAGATGTTCTTATTGGCATTTCTGGCTAACCATTACCACATCGGCGAAGCCAAAGACGTCATTGCTCGTGATCGCATATTTGCGGGGGATTGAAACTGGGGAATAGGTATGAGCACGTGGCGGACGTTACGACTGACCTGCGAAACGTCTCGACTAGCGGGACAGTACTGTCCGGGGTGCCCCCGCGAGGGCATTCTTCAGACACCGGTTATCATAACGGACACTTTTTACATGAGAGGTGTACCGCTTGTGGTGTATGCACCAACAAGAAAATGACATTCCCGCAGCTTCACTATAGGAAAAAAATGAGTACAGATTTCTGTTGAAAACGATAATCGAATAACCTCATTAGTGGTTCATCACTCCAATCACCGAACTCAAATATGATCCCGTGTTTTTCCTTCTAACCGAATGCACACGGCTTTTTTGTGCGCTATGAAGATACTGTTGCACTGTTAAATCAGAACGTTTGTAAGGTGAACCATTTCTAGCCTTCAGTGTGATTAAGGAGATTAAACACAAGATCGTCCTTATCGTTGCAGCGGGACTCATCGAAGTCCCCGGGTAGCGCCAGAAATTCGTCGACGGTGAACGCGAAAAGCCAACAGAATTCCAACACTAACTTTGCAGTGGACCTGTTGCACTGGAAAGCACATCAGAGCTTCAGGGGTTTCTCGGTATACATCTATTTAACTTGCAATACGAAATGGTACCGCTGTTACCATAAATAGATACCGGAAATATCAGTATTATACGCCGGGACACGTGATGCGTAGTAGCTTGCGTTCAGTTCACACTGTGCAAGTCATCTGTGTGCTGATGTACGTTTGTATTTTGGGCTGGACTGGCATTAAGCTCTTCCACGTGAGTCACACATGCATACGCTGAGCAGTTTTGCGCATCCACTCAATTTGCTGGTTTCGTAGGTCTTCAGGTGCATAACAGATGGACCGTGTAGGCTGAGCAGTTTTCCCGGAATTGCAACATTGGCTCACACTCTAACTTTCACCGTGCGAGCAGCATTAGGAGGAGCTCGTATTCTGTTATGAAAAGTTCACCGTACACTAACAGAAGGCCCAAAAATGGTGTGTTATTCAGAAGACTGTCCGCTGTAATAACCGCCGCCAGGAGGAGGGGCGCAAGTTGACACGTACACGCAACAACCCAAGCTGAGGGTTCACGTTTCTTCCTACAGGTATATGAACAGCATGTGAGTGGATCATAAGCAAACTCACTGCAAAGGGTGACGTCTATCCTAGGATGATGAATACATTTCTTAACGATGTACACGCATACAGTCGGTCGCAGTATAAAATACTTAACACCCACTACTTTTTCATTTGTTGTTGTTGGGATTGTTTTATTCAGCTCGTACTTGATTACTTCCAGTTTTCCAGATGGTTCACGTGGCCAAACTCGAAAAAAACACTGTACACAAGTAGCGGGTTATCAAGGTTATCAAGGTATGAATGCATTATGATGTTGCGTTGTGTATATAAACAGCCCTCTCCTAATTCATCGCCGTCCCATTCATTTGGATGCAACAACCCAGTCATTTTGGCAATATCCTCCGCATTGTTACAGCTTCACTGATTATAGTAATATCTGATACAGGAATCCTTAGGACTTATCAGGTTTCACAATGCTCCGGAACTAGTGTGCTGTATGGAGAGAACGTGGTCGCTTCATCCGAGGACATTCCGAGGACAGTTTACCGCGAATGAACAATGTGACGCAAAATGTGATCTCTCAAAATTTTCGCATGCGCCTTAAATCCAACTCACCGAGATTTCAATAAATAGCAGAAAACAACTCAGCGGCTCCGTGTCTTCCAGTTCGTCTACGAAATCAATCTTCCGAAGATATTTCATGGCCGAAATTCAGGATGGAATGCACTGAATCCTGTGTGCCACTTATGCTTGGATTTCATTTTTCTTCAACGTTCTTGGGCTGATGATTTTTCAATCTGGGTAGCAAGTCAGTGAGCGTCACACAATATCAAGCATGGCGGACTCGTTGACTGCGAGTTTCCTCGACAACGATCTCTACCGTCTGCAACCACGAGTAGGTTACAGGGTAGGCAAATGACTAAAACACCTTGTAGAACACGCTGTGAAGCTCTCGCACATCGAGTTTTCACACGCAGTTATCCAGATAAAAAAGGATGAATGGGAGGAAGTAACGGCAGGGCACACCGAGAGAGTAAGCCGTCCTTAATTGTAATTCAAGGTAATTCAAGGTTTTAATGGTATAAGAAGCAATCAGCTTTACAATTACCACAGGATGGAAGTATGTGATGTGCGTACAATGAAAAACAAGAATGCGTCTGTGAGTTTTTTTTACAGAATTTAAGCACTGTGTGGGGGTTCGATATTTGGTTGTGTAGATAAAAATGAGTCTAGATTAGTTTTGAAAATATTTAAGTTGGGTGAGTGAGCGACATCTTGGGGTAGAGAATTCCAGGCGAAACACACGCGGACTGCAAAGAAGTACCTCCGGCTGTTCCCTCGCGAGTGCGGTACTGCTAGCAAATAATCGTGAGTCCTGCTAATTCGCGGTTCTCGCCGGACAAACAGTTTTTGGAGCGGGTGGTTCGGTGTGTGTAATATGTTGTATGTAAGGATCAAATCGCCTCTGATGCGGCGATAGCAGAAGTCAAACAACTTAAGACTTTCAATCCTCTCCTCATATGGTTTGCTCTGGAGTCCAGTCACCAACTTGGTAGCTCGGTGGTATATTCGCTGTAGCAGAACTATATCCTTTTGAAGCCATGGTGACCAGACTTGGACAGCATATTCCATCGTTGGTCTGATATACGTGTTGAGTATACTGGGCAGCGTCTGTCTTGTGAATCTACCGAAGATCCGTTTCAACAGTGCCAGGATTTTTGAAGTCCGCTTGTAGACAGCAGTACACTGTAATGAGGTCTTCAAGCTGCTACTAATCCAAACACCCAAGTCCTTTTCGTCAGTAGTCCATGCAAGACGATGCGGACCCAGTGTGTAGGTGAATTCAACACATTTTCCTATGTTGAGCATTTTGCATTTTTGAAAATTGAAGGGTAATTTGTTTCTCAATGACCAATCATATAGTGCGTTGAGGTCCTCCTGCAAAAGTACACAGTCTTCAGAGGTGTGTATACTCGCCCATAACTTGATATCATCTGCAAATAAGATAATTTTACATCGAACAAGGTTTGGTATGTCGTTAGCGTAGATTAGAAAGAGGGTTGGCCCAAGAACCGATCCTTGAGGTACTCCACTTGTGACCGCAACTGGCTTCGATAAAGCACCGTCGACTCTGACTTGAATAACACGGTCCATCAGGTAGTTCTCTAACCAAGCCAATAGTTTACCCGTGACACCGTGTTGTTTTAGCTTCTGTAAAAGTATGCTATGGTTAACACGGTCGAAGGCTTTGGACATATCCAGGTAGCAAGCATGGATGGGATTGCCGTTGTCTATAGCCAGCGTCCAGTCATCGAGAGTTAGGAGGAGGTTAGAGAGGCAGGAGTGACTCTTTCTGAAACCATGTTGTGCAATAGAGAGTATGTTATTTCCTTCAAGATGTTTGGTAAGTTTATTCGCCACTAGTCGTTCAAGCACTTTGGAGATCACTGGTAATAGTGTAACAGGTCTGTAGTTGGACACATCTGAGCGATCCCCTCCTTTGAAAATTGGAGTGATTGTGCCACACTTCCAGTCCATGGGGACCATACTGCAGTTTAGTGACAGATTAAACAGATCTGTGAGAGATGTATACAAGGAGCGAGCACATTGCTTAAGAATGAGCGGCGTTATTTCGTCAGCTCCAGGGGATTTTTTCGTATTCAAACCGAGGAGTATGAGAAGTACACTCTCCGCGTTCACAGTCATGTCTTGAAGTGTGTCGGTGGGTGAAAGAAGCGGATGCAGACTAAGAGTTACACATTCTTTGGGACAAAAGACTGTGGAATAAAAGTTTGCCAGTTCTTCAGCAGCTGCGGATGCAGTGGCAGTTGTACCTTCAGAAGTTTGTAACGGTGAAACTCCAGGTTTTACTTTTGACTGATTGTTAACAATTTGGTAAAGGAGCTTTGGGTTTTGTTCCATTTTCCTTATTATTTGTGTTTGGTGTTCCTGTTTATCTTCTTTGACGAGTTTGGTGACTTTATTTCTTAGTAGTCGATATTTTTCCCAAGATTCTGGTGTGACGTGCCGTTGATGGTCTCCCCATGCAGCATTTCGTACCGCTATCCATTTCCGTGTTCGGCTCCTTACTTGGAATTGAAAACCTTTTCTTGGTTTCTTCGGGACATAGTATGAATGCAATTCTATTTCATTCCGAAGTCTCCCTATCAGTCTAGACCAATGCTGATGCACGTCGCTACTTTCCGGACTCCAGTCTGTAATGTTATGAAGGGCATTTGATAGTTTTACGAAATCTACCTTTCTTATCGTTTTGTGTGCGTCGCTCGACCTTTCCGCGTTGCACACATAATCGAAAACAAGTACCAGATGGTCGCTTAATCCCAGTGGAGTTTCGTAGATCATGTCTTCAACCACATTTTCTTCACCTGTTAGTACGAGATCCAAGATGGAGGGCGTATCTGTTCCTCTAAAACGAGTGTTGTTCGAGACATGGTTATAAAGGGGTAGATCGTGCATCAGTTCTTGGAAGGTACTGTCAAGGGAGTTTACTGGGTGTATCTGACTTTTCAGTAAGTTTGGTAGATTGAAGTCACCCATAATTAGCACTCTGGTCCGATATCTAGAAGACACCAGGCGAATTTTCTCCAGCAAGCTAGAATTGTATGATTCCTGTGCTGACGGTGGTCGATAAATCACGCCCACTATGCAGTCTGCTCCTGATACCATTTTTACTGAGCACCATAGAGTATCTTGCAGCATCAGGTCACCATCAGTGACCTCCCGGCACAAACTATGAAATGTCAGCGATATGTCGACGGGGATGATTCGCAGTTCAGTGAGTTTTCCGAAGGTAGCTTAGGTGGCGCGGTGTTTATGATTTAGCTACGTCACAAAGCCATGTAACATAAAGGTCACTCCCTGAACAACAGAGGAATTTCACTGACTCCGTCTTCTTTAATTTTCTGCAAAGATGTCACAGGTGAACCACGACAGAAACTACGACTAGGAGGCCGAAGGGCAGGAAAGCGAAGAAGACGAGTTACACTGATGAGGACGACTCACCACGACTCAATTTATGCAACAAACATGACAGGTATGAAAAAAGTTTTCAGAAAAAAGAAACCTTTGGTAAACTGAATATATGGAAAACATGCCGGTCGGCCGTGGTGACGAAAATAGGTTGCGGAGGTATCTCAGTGTGGCCGATTTTTGAAAGTCCTCTTAACGCTCAGATACGAATCTCAAACGATATCGCGGCGACCTCTTAGAATGGTTTAACTGTTGTTGGTATTTTGTTGGGAACTTTGACACTCCCGATCGGGGCATGTTTGTTTAGCCCAATGGTATGTCTTATTTCCGCTAATTGGAATTTCCTAAATTTTCCGTTCCGCGCGCCATACGCAAGACGTCTGCTGGATGTACAATTGATTTTTATCGGTCGTGGCAATATACATAGCATTGCGCTATTCGTTATTTCTACTTGAGCAACCCACCGTATATGGAGTGAACGGTTGCGCTGCTCCGGTGTTCACAACACCGATCAACGATAAAGCACTGCCTGATTCCAGAATGAGGGCAAATAGTACCGTAACTTATCAATCTTATATACACATGATCGAAGGTGACTTTCCTTCCGTATCATAACACCGTTTTACCGATATCAACGTTGCATAGAAAATTCGGAAATTTTCTATTCGGACTTTAAATGAAGGGAGAAAGGGGCAATCCCAGTGATATACCATTCATTTTACTCATAACGCTTCCACTCTTCACGGCGATTCCACACTTTTGTTCAACTTCCACAAATATTTTGTAATTGTATTGGTGCACGGTTTTTGATGCCGTTTTGGAAGATTAAAACAGAATACCCACTAATAACAGGTTTGAACGAATTTCATGGCTAAAACAACCGGATAATTGGAACCGCAGGGGCTGTGTGAAATGAACACTTTCCCCAAAGATTGTAGAGGATTTCTGTCTGCGAGTACGGTTCGGCGCTCTTGTCTGTCGTTTAAATGTATTGTGAATCGTGATTTTCAGACAATGTAGTTGGTTTGTTGACTACAGGTGGCTCTCACCATTTTTCACTTCATTCATATTGGCGTAGGTCCATTCTGATACGGTGATCGGCTACCTATTTGTTAATTCACCTCACACTGGGCATTTCTCTAGCACTGTTTCTGTCGTTTAAATACAGTGTAAATAATGAAGCTCGATCGGTTTGGTGAATTTATCGGGAGGGCCGCCCAAAAATTTGAGCCCTACAGTGCTTACCGCCCTACTCCTTTAAACCTCAAAAGCCTGGTCCATTTTGGTAAGTCACTCAACTGTTGTTGGTTCTTTTCTCAGTAACACTGTTGAGCGACTTTCTAACATTGTTACAAATTATTTTGTAGGTAAAACTGCTGCCGCTTCTAAATCCTTCTCGTTTCTAAAGAAAGAGCTACCGATTCGGATCGCAAGTATGTTGAAGGAAGTTCGCTGTCTTCCAGGCAGTTTTCTGCGAACCGACGCTGTCTTGGAAGTTGCGCAAATGTAATTTGTTTACCGTCCAGGATATGACACGTTTAGGTATGAAAATGTGTTTGAAACACTGTTGAAGTATGAAAAGTGTAGTCCTAATCGCCCTTCCGTAATATCGGAGTTTACTGATGATTTACAGACAATAATCCAACGAAACTCAGACGTTGTGGCACGTATGGCAACGGTATGATATTTTGGTCATGTAATTATGTGACATTTAGGGTATCAAAGAAATGAAGGAACGTCAAGGGTTTTCCAGTGACGAGGAGAATTGGTTGGACTATTTTCTGGATCGCTTCTACATAAGTCGGATTGGAATACGCACCCTGATGACACAACATAGTAGGTGATTCCGTCATTTCTTAAATACTTACTCTCGAAACTTCTGAAGTTCATGCGGAAATTTTTTCACGCTTTCGGGCGTTCATCGATAGGTAGCTTCTATACTGGTATGCCCGTATTTAAATGAGATCACTTATTTCAACCACATTGTATCTGCAGCCACGTGGTTGGTAGTTGGCATGGTTTTCAGCGATTTGTACACGGGTTCGAGGCTGGGGGCCC
>QNGE01001968.1:0-134186 GCA_008508345.1 Paragonimus westermani | reverse complement strand
CACCCCAATATTGTGCGCACTGCATAGGGTTCACTCCGTTTATCAGTCCTGTTTTCTGTAACCCAATGAGCTTCAGGTACGTCTGACCCGGAGGTTGAACAGACCGAAAACTGAACATCTCTGAGGTGGTCCCAACACTGCAATTCTTCTTTCGTAAGAATAACTCGACTCACTTCCGGCATTGGTACGATTGCCAACACTAATTGAGGAAGGCTAACGGGCGTTTCTGTGGAGGGCATCAAGAGCAGCAATGCTGAATGATGGTTAGTGATGGTAGGATAAATAGGGACAAGTAATTCGGGCTACAGCAAGCGATGGTGCCGTCCACCACATTCTTCAATTTTGCAACCACACAGCCATTTGCAGTTGGCCGCTACATGACTGGCTTTCAGGCAAAAGCAACATAGCTTGAGTTCTCGTGTTATATTAAGTTTGTCACCAGCAGTTCTCGTCAAGAGCTCGGCACACCTATCGGATAGCGCGAATCACCGCAAACGGAACAGCGGATAGGAAAGGCCAACTGGTTGGTGACGGCTCGACCACCATTTTGCGCCCAATGTATTCCTCCCTTTTTACTGATGCTGTTGTAACTCGTATTTCAACCTGTTCGGTTTCAGAGAGATAACAGTTTCCTTTTCTCATTAGCCAATCAACTGACTAACCACCATTGGTCGACTAGACAGAAAGACCCCACTGGCACACCTCCCGATCTTATTCCTTCGGGTTTACACTGGATATGTGGTGTTTTGGTGGAACCACAATTGGTGCAGCGCAAGCCAATTGCAGTGATGGATAAGCGCAAGCGTCCTTTGGCTTCGGTCACTGTGACAGGCTAATCCGATTCGGATGCCGCCAAACGTGTAGGAGCTGTCGCAATCAGCGGCCAAGCGACTCATGGGCACACTTCTCCGAACATATTGTTTCCCATATCGCATTCTCAGTGGATCACGCATGGCACAGAGGATTGATTTCAAATCGTACTCCGCCGAAATCGATTCCGGTTGTACGAATTATCGTGTGTTGTATACACTGACGCTACCAGTAAGTTTGTAAAAAAAATAATGATACAGACCAAGCGTAGTTCTATAACAGTTTGAAAAAACCTCGCAAATAAACCGAGTACAAGATTATGCATTCCCGTGAAGTTCAGATCAAGAAAACTTCAGAAAACCGGGTGATAATACACATCAGCCAATCCGATATTGAGTTCAAACTGCAAATGGACAATACATCAAATCGTACCCATTTCCTTTAGTCGAGTTGTTAGTTCATAATTCGTCCAACCAGTCAACACCTTATAAGCTCACATGCGCTATTGCTTTTAGCTGAAGATAGACTGGACTGAGCACTGCTCGCACGTTAATGTGACTGGGGTTGTGAATATGACTGTTCAGTTGCGCTTAATGTGGGGTCGTTGACGCAATGCTCAAAACGGTTGCCTCGTAAAAGTGTGCCCGGGGTTCAAGTTTCGGCCACTGCAAGGATGTCCATTACCAACGGCTTTCTCTCCTGAGAACTGGAGTCCGGTGCTCCTTTTCGACTGGAGATTTTGTGAAAATGCGAAAGCTTTACTCACTTGTCAGTAATGTTCAAGTCACACGGAAAATGAGAAATCATCTATGGCTTAACTAGGAATGCGTTGTCACGTTCCTTTGGAAGAAACGGCTTACCATAGTCCAACCGCAGACGTCTCTTTATCATCTACGAGGGGAACTAAGGCTACTCAACATCGTCTACTCCGTGTAGCTTACTGAACCGAAAGCAAAACATGGGGCACAGTAAAATACTGATAAACAATCAGGAACAGTAATCGTAAATCCTCTAACGCAACTTGTAGCTGATTATGGGATTCGTGTTAATAAAACCTGCCCACTTGAACTACTGAATAGGGGTGTACAGAAATTCACATTTTACACTTGTTAACGCTCATTAGTAGTGTTGTGAACCCAGAAAGCGGATGGCACACAAGTTGTTTATTTGGGAAACCAATACACGACTTAAGCCTCTCAACGGGACCAGAAACAAAAACACTCATTTGCACGCCACACTCGTTTGAGGATACTCCAGTCGTTTTAGACACCATGTCTCAGTTCCGTCATGTGACAAATCCATTCTATGTCATTCTGCCTTCCAACGATCCTTCCCATATCTTTCCCGTATTCATTCCGCGATCATTTCGATCCATGCGGCTACTGAATTGTGGTGTGAGTAGTATGGTGCGACCGTCTATCTTCACTACACTCCTACCCCCGGAAAGATTCTTCCAGTCGTAACAAAAGGCGCTCAGGTTCTCTTCGTTCTCTCGACGATCTGCGTGCCGGCCTCGGTGCACTCGATGTTGACTTTTCTCATTCTTTATCAGATACACTGGGCAACGAAGTTCAAATACTACATACGGTGCCCTCCACTTTGTCAAGAAATTCCTAGATCCGGGTCCTGTTGCTCCCGCGCTCCGCCGGTCTCGGTATTTAACCTTAGAACCAGGTTCGAACACAGTCCTTCGACTCGATAACCTAGCAGTTGATCGCTCTTTAGAAGCTTCTTGTGTGTTTTTTCGGTTGGCTGATCTCCGAGCTTCCGCTGATTCACGCGATCACATCCGTCGGTCTCCCCATAAACCAATCTCCTGATCGACTGGCAAGCGTGGCACGCGCCCATACATTAGCTCGAATGGCGACTTTTTCGTTGTCCCTTGCGGCGAACAGCGGTGGGCCAACAGAATCAACGGTAACGTTTCTTCCCAGCTTCCTCCTTTCGCAGCCAACCATTCCTTGATTGTGCGATTGTTCCTCTCCGTCAATCCGTTTGATTGAGGATGATATGGAGTTGTGCGTATTTTCTTGATTCCCAAACGCTCCAAACAGTTCCGAAACTCCTCACTTTCGAAGCAGGGGCCTTGATCAGTCAATATGCTTCGCGGTATTCCGTGATCCGCTATGATGTGCTCCATCACAGCCCTGCACACCGTGCTTGCGCGCTGATCGGGTATGGCGGCTGCTTCGATCCACCTTGTGAAGTGTTCGGTCATGATTATGATGTATTGATTTCCGGAGGTCGTTGCTGGAAAGGGGCCCATCACATCCACCGACCACAGTTCCCCAATTTTACTGACCGGAATTGGTTGTGTGGGATACTGACTGGGGTGGTTAGTGCTCTTCACTAACTGACATTGCTGGCACGCACGCACATAATTGTTAACGTCATTCTTCATTCCCGGCCAGTATGCTCTTTGTTTCAGCATTTCATAAGTTCGATGACAACCCGTATGAGCCAGCTGATGACATTCTTTCACAATTGTCGCCCTCAATTCCGCCGGTATGACCGGGACGTTTATTCCCTCTCGCAACTGGCGCATCAAAATTCCGGCACTATTCAGCCGCAAATCGGACCAGTGCGTTCTGAAAGCTTTCAATTCCGGATTCAGCTCGTCCTCTGGCGGTTGTCCTCCCGACAAGAGTCGGTCAATCACCGTCCGGATCGTCGTATCCATTCTCTGTACTGCTTGTAACTTCCCGGGGTCACTCTCGAGTTCAATACTGTTAACTCCGACCACGTCCTTGTGGACCTCATCGAAGTGTTGCGTTCGGGAAAGCAAATCGGGTACACAGTTCTCTTTCCCGGACAAGTGGCGAATTGTGAAGTCGTACTCCTGTAGTCGTAATGCCCAACGAGCCAGCCTTCCTCGAGGGTCCTTCGCCGATTTAATCCACTCCAGCGGTTTGTGGTCAGTCTCCACATGGAACTGTCGGCCGAGCAAGTACGGCCTCCATTTTTCCAAGGCCCATACGATTGCCAAACATTCTTTCTCTGTCGTTGAATAGTTTCGTTCAGCAGGACTCAGTACCCGACTGGCGTATTCCACCACACCGTCCTCCTGCTTCAGTACCGCTCCAATTCCTACATCACTCGCATCCGTTGAGACAATGAAGCTCTGTCCAGTCACTGGCAATTTCAGAGTCAGCTGTCCTTCTTTCATCAAGCGTTGGATCTCGACGAACGCTTGGTTGGCTTTCTGTGACCAATGAAATTGGCAATCCTTCCTCAGAATTTCGTATAACGGACTCGCGAGGTCATGGAAGTTTTTGATGAAGCGGCTGTAGAACCCGACGCGACCGAGAAACTGTCTCAGCGTCCTCTTCGATGTTGGCACCGGAATAGCCTCGATTGTCAGCAGTTTCTCGGGCAGTGGCTGGACCTCCCCCTGACCGACCTTGTGACCGAGCAGTGTTACCGTTTGCTTCGCCAGTTGAGACTTTGAACTATTGATCCGGAGGCCGGCTGTCTCAATCTTCTGTAGCACTGCTGAAACGTGTACTGCATGTTCTGTCTCATTTGTGCTGTAAATGACGATATCGTCTCCATAGACAACAGTGTTGCTCACTCCGTCCAACACCTTCAGCATCAGTCGTCTGAACGTGAACGGGGCGCCTGAGAGTCCGAACGGCATCCGCTTGAAGCGGTATTGCTTTTCACCCACTGTGAATGCTGTCTTATCTCGGTCCGATTGTTTGATTGGGACCTGCCAATATCCGGACCGTAAGTCCAACACTGTAAACACCCTGGCGTTCTGCAGCTTGTCAAAAATCTCCGCCACCGACGGGACTGCTACCACTTTATTGATCGTTATCTCGTTCAGCCGCCTGAAATCGACACAGAATCGAAATTTACCGTTAGGCTTCTTTACCAACAAGACAGGAGAGTTGAACGGGCTATCGGCCTCTTCGATGATTTCTTCCTTCAGCATGTCCTTCACTTGTCGTTCAACTTCCGGCTGCAAATGCACTGGAATTCTTCGGGGTCCGAATGGCCGAAATCGCTTCGATTCGATGGGGATTTCATGTTCAACCCAGTCACAATAGCCATACGGGTCCTGATCCGTAGTGAACAATCCCTGAAACTTGCGTATCACTTTGTTCAGCAACTGATTGTCCCAAGTTGGCATTGCTCTGGGTACGTTCACTTCGATTTGTCCAAACTGGGTTTTGCGCTTTCTCACCAGTGGAACCACCCCATACTTCGTTACCAGTTTGTCATGCTTCAAATCAATTACGGCTTCAACGCGGTCAAGAAAATCCACCCCCAAGATAGTCTGACGTGCGTCGGGGGCAATGACGAACGGTTGGTTGACTACCTGACCAACGATTCGAACACCATATTCTGCCAGACCATCAACTTTCAGAGTAAACCCACCGACCGTTTGGACTACCATCGCACACGGCCGCACAGTCTTTCCTGGTCTTGGCCCAATTAATGAAATCGCGGCCCCAGTGTCAATCAAACAGTATTCCAATTTACCATCGACTTCTAACCTAGCCTGAACCGCTGTCTTATCAACCGCCCCTATCACCGGATCCCCGTCCCTAAACAAAGAACAATCGACAAATCGTTTATTAGCGTACGACCTTTTCTTGCCGAGTGGGCAAATCCTTCGCCAGCGTCCACGTCTTCCACATCCGTAACAGACGTCGCCACGGTTCTCCTCCTTTTTCACCTTTAAAGCCACCACTTCCTGAGTCAACTTTTCCACCGCGCTTCGAGGGTCATTCGGGTCACTCGGTCCGTTTGCCTCCACCTCGTTGACTGTCGCGGTATTTTCTGCTAGCAGTTGTCGAGCTGCATCGGCCAACTGTTCCAGCGTCATGGGCTGTGCGATGAGAGCAACTCTGAGCTGATCCCGGACTGTTGGTGGCACTCCGTCCAAGAACTATGCCGTCAGCAGTCGTTGTTCTGAGTCCTGGTCCAAATGTGGCAGGGCTCTTGAGAACGCTGCCTGTAGGGACATGGCGTAAACGAGAGCGTCGCTTCCTGGTCCAAGCCGTGTGCCCTTGAACCACCTCATCGCCTCCTGGCAGTCGGCAGGGTTGTCGAGCCCGACGATCAGTGCCTCCTTCGCAGCGGCTCACTCCAGCTTCGCAGGGCCCTTCGCGCTTCATCCAGCACCGCCTTTGCCCTGCCCTCGAGCAGCATCCGCAGGGCCGCCAGCTTCGCCCGGTCTGCCTTCACTCCGACCGCCTCCGCTACGTCTTCGTAATCCTCCAGGAAATTCCGAACATCCCCGTCCTCAAACGGGTGCTACCACGGGATCTCCGTTCTCGTATCCTGGTCACGGCACCAATTGTTGTGAATCCAGAAGGCGGATGACACGGAGGTTGTTTTATTGCAGAAACCATACGCCGCTTAAGCGTCTCAACGGGACTAGGAACAAAAACACCCATTTGCATACCGCACTAGTCCGAGGATGCTCCAGTCGCTTTGGACACCATGTCTCAGTCCCGTCATGTGAAGAAATCCATTCCATGTCATTCTGCCTTCCAATGATCCTTCCCATATCTCTCCCGTATTTATTCCGCGATTATTTCTATCCATGCGGCTACTGAATTGTGGTGTGAGTAGTATGGTGCGACCCCCCACCCTCACTACCGTAGTACCTATTTCCGTTCCTACCGGGGTTTGAATTCTGACTTTGCTTTTTGTGAGGGTGCATTTAAGTTGGCCTCATGATAACCAGAAATAAATCTGCAGGAATGAACAATGACACATCAGCGTGTGAGTACTGCTCGGGCTGCCGGACAGCCGAAACAGTGATCATCATGTTTTCTATAAGGAATAATGCCACAGTAAGAGCTTGAACAATTTTAAATCGACGTTGCTGCTCGCACCGATGTTCGTGGTAGTTACGATTATTTGAGTGATAACCACGTGGGCGACATCCTCTAATTCCATCCAACAAAATTCTTAAAATCCGAACATTTCGTGACCGCTTGACTGTATGATTGTCTCATGGCTTCATCCAACTGCCAGTGATCTCGGTGAATGATGTCGGATGTGGTAAACGCTCATCTCACACGCGAACTCCTTGACCCGGCCACTGGGTTAATGAAACCCTCATTTCATTGTAGCTGTTCTCCTCAAGTGAAATTTCCGACAGGTCTAACACGAAATGACCTATAAATACTGACACTAACATTCGGCTGCATATCAATATAGTGGTATTTACTACAGATGGATTCTAATGGGGACAAGTTCCTTGTTATCATGTTTTTATGCCTCAGTTTTGGATCGTCCGGTCGTTGTTTTAGTGTACGATCGTGAACTTCTATACAGTGACTGCCAGTCTTAGCCTAGGGTGGTCGTACCATCGATTGTGTCCATCAAAATGACCGTAACCTCCCTTAGGCGGAGACGTAAACTCCAGTGAAGTGCTTTGAGTTTACCTCTCATTCCTGTCGACACAACCAGTTGGCTTGGTTGTCCTAACGTCCAATCAACCGTTGTTATAGCCTAACAAGAGTGAGAGAGACGAATTACTTGTTTGACTGAAAGGTACGTTTGTCTGTGCGTCCTTCCACGTCCCATACATACGCATTTGTGGGTTGAGGTGGGTGGGTTCACGCTTCTCGATCATTCAGCCTAACAAACAAGGCGAACTCGGTTTTGTCATTGTGCTCGGAGTATTCATGGGTTGTCGAAGTTACAAGCAACTGTTTTCAGTAATCCTCATCAACTAGTGAACTGATCAGTTGTAGGTTGACAAATGCATTGACCGAGACCTACCATGTTGCACAGATGACCACTTCATTTAAGAGCTAACCGGTGTGGGTGTCCAATCTTAAAGGTAGTTTGAGAAAGTTCTCACGCATGCAATTGCCAAGCCAACCACTTTGGGTAAACGACACGGCGACAGTCAAATATGATCCATGGGCACCCTATTAAAGGCCACTGTAATGGTGTGACGAAACCCGTCTCGAGTGTTATTGGATCATATCTGATAGACGCTGGTCATCAAATCACAACCGACAGGGCCTTCGTAGCTCAGCTGGTAGAGCGCTTGCCGCGTTGAGGCATGCTGTGTCTGTCGCTGGTTCGAATCCAGCCGAAGCCCTGACTTTTCACAGTTGGGTCTCATCTAAATATTTACAAAATATCCCTCGTCCATTCCCGAGTTGTTATGGTTAAGCCGTTATGGACAGCAGGGGTGACTGTTATCAGACTCCGCACCCTCAGCTGTGGGCCCAATGCAATTCGTGCGGGCCCTACCCCCTCTGGCCAAACATGTGTAAACCGTCTGAGCCTAGTTGTAAGATTTAGTACGAATGAAGTCAAACAGTTTGGGTGTCATGTTTAGCATGTTATTGATAAGCGGATTGAGAATAACACAACTTTACGAGCAAGTTGTACTATTTTACGTTTCAACCACCTGAGATGGTGGATGTGATTTCGGTTACAACACTCCCGAGAAAGGTCACCCGAAGGGGTTGAAACGTGTGATATTACAACGTGCTCGCAACGCCGGAGCCTCATTCACCCTGTGACCCGATTAACACGTTATCACATGACGGTCACATGTTTCATTTAAATGCAACACATCCTCCGGTTAGACAACCATCTACAGTTGTTGTGGTTATTATCATTGCTTCCAGTTCTATAGATAAGTATGAACCTGATGAGAATGACAGAAAACAGCCATATTCAACCCTGACTTAACACGAAAGTGAACTTCATGTGTCATGTCACCTGCCTAATATTTAGTATTCACTTGGTGGATAGCCTTTACCGCCTACCGGTTAAAGGGATGAAAATGGGGAAAATTCATTTAACAGTGACTAGAAAAAGTACCAGAATGGCAAATGTATGATAAGAAAACTTTCCACTGGTTCCACTGAAGAGAAGAAAAGTGTGATCGAATCTATCGAAGCCGCGAGTTAATATGAATACCATTCACAATAATGGTATTCAAGCATTGTAAATTTGTGCGTCTTAACTGTCATACAACCGGAAGTTTTTCGGTTCACTCCCCTGACTAACAGTCTGGTGACCAACCTGGACCTTGACAGCTGTGGCATACGGTGGTCGATTATGTTCAGTGACATGAATGAGCTAGTTGTTTACGCGACAATGGCGATTGTTTAGGGAGCACAGTGAAACCACAGGTGAGGTGAAGCAAAATAGCTGGATGTTAATTGTGTGCGTTAAAACACTTTTTGTTTGTGAATAAAGGCTTTTTCACACAATTGTGTGACACTCGAGCACTAGTGTCTGTTTATGATTTATTATTGCCGGTGACTAGGTGTGATTTTACCCAAAGTATTCATAAGAAGTCAAGGTTGTAAACAGCTGTTTTCGGTCATTCTCATCAGGCATGTACAATCACAAGAGATTCACCGGGTTGATGTATCAAACGAAAGCATAGTTATACGCAATGCTGATTGTCACGGAAACTGTGGATAACTATCTAAGCGGGTGGTGTTGGGTTTGTGTGTGTGTGCGTGTGTGTGTGTGAATGTGTTGTGGTCACGTTCGTCGGATGGGCGATGACCGTATCCCGAAGCAGTTACTGTACGAACAAGTGAAGTCAGATAAGCGAAATCCCGGTGGCAAGAAGCGGAGGTACCAGGATGTTGTGCAGGTGAGTCTTTCACGTTGTAACATTGATTTCAGATGTTGGGAAGATTTGGCGTTGAACCGGATGGCCTGGAGGAATACGGTTCGGGCGGGCGTCCGAAGGTTCAACGAGCAACTATTGCGCGGTTGCGAACGGAAGCGTGCGGTACGCAAGGGAACCATCGGTGCCATAAGTCGCGGTGACGTGACTATATGGCGTTGCGATGTGTGCGGCCGCGAATGCGCTGGACGTTTGGGGTTAGTAGGCCACCAACGTACTCATGGTACACCGTCGGCGAAGGAGCGGCGAGTACGTTAGGCTCAGGTAGGTCATATCAGTATATCCATTCTACTTCTGTTAATGACTGCATCGGCCAACATCCTGGTCACTGACAATTAATCCGCTCTTCTTTTAAGAAACTTGAGTGTCTGTGGTCTTCTATCCATTCTTTTCTTCGGCTTTGTTGGTGTATTGTATGGTGAATGGTCTGCCTGGCTTTTCACAGTCCAATGAGAACTTTGCTTTTAATCTTCTTCTTGTAATACACTTCAAAAATCTTTATTCTTAGTTTAGATCTCGTCATTACAGCCTCTTCCTGTTTGGTTTCAGAGAGATAACAGTTTCCTTTCCTTATTAGCCAATTAGCTGGCTAACAAGCAATGGCCGGCTGGACAGAAAGGCCCCACTGGCACACCTCCCGATCTTATTCCTTCGGGTTTACACTGGATATGTGGTGTTTTGGTGGAACCACAATTGGTGCAGCGCAAGCCAATTGCAGTGATGGATAAGCGCAAGCGTCCTTTGGCTTCGGTCACTGTGACAGGCTAATCCGATTCGGATGCCGCCAACCGTGAATGTGTTGTGTTTCTATGACCGGTGTGTGATGACGTGTTAATAGAGTAAGTTGGCCACTGAGTTTCAGGCGGCTTACATATAGTCGTCCACCGGAGACGTAGGGCCTGTAAGAATTTCTTTTGGGCGCACAGTTGGAGGTTGTAAAGTTTGATGGCGATCGCCTCTGTCGTCGATAGCCGTCTCGCCCTGACAACAAGAGAATGGGCATGGGGCACTCTGTAAACAACTCCGAATGATGTATCGGGCGTGATCTGATGACCCGTGTTGATCAGCTGTGATCCGGTAGCACTTGAGATTGCTTTCGTCATACCATCACGTAGCTACTTCGGAAGGTGCGCAAGGATCCTGTCTGACAGTCGCCGATTTGTTTTCCCGGCGTAACCGGCTTGACAACAGCAGTTGAGAGAATAAATACAGAATGATGAAGAAGACTTCGGCAACCTATCTTTCGGATTTGACACCCTTGCAATTGTATATGCCTGATGAGAATTACCAAAAAACAGCAGTTTGCAACGTTGACTAATTATGAATTGGAGGTGAGACGACAAAATAGTCCTTCTAACTATAGCAGTTTGACAATTGAAAAAAGTTTGTTATCATCAAGTTCCAGTTAACTACGCTGGAAAACCTTCTAAATCTGCCTATGGGTAGATCGAAGCAGTTTTGTTCTTGCGAATACCCTACTGAAAGACAACGTAGAACTAGGCCCTTCATTATTAATTTTGTTCAAAAGGACATGAAACAGATTAGTCATGATCTGGCAGAGACTCAGTTGCGGAAAATCTGCACTTCGGCTAGATTCGCATTAGCAAGAGAAACAGCATATTCCACTAATCGCAATTAGTACAGGTTCTTCGCTCAACAGCGACGACGGTGGATTCTAACGTGAACTGCTCGAGACATCCTACCTGGGTAGTCGGCCTGCTGGATTATTTGCGGTGTTCCACGTGATACAATGAATTGGACGAGTAATTCAGCTTAAATGTAAACTTTCTGAACCCCCAGTTTTGTTTTGCAGCTCAGTCGGTAGAACGATTGCCGTGTTTTGGTATACTCTTTACGTCGCTGGTTTGAATCCGACCGAAGCCTAGTTTCATTTAAGTTATAAAACCTGCCACACTGCTTATAGGCAACCATAATCTGAATTAGTCAACCTGTTGGTAAATGACTGAAGTAATGCAGGAAACATTCCCTAACGCAACTCGCCAACAAGTCTCGACAGTGAACATTTAGGCGAAAATCAAAATTAAAACCGACATAAAGGTAACAGTTGCCGACTCAAAAGTGTGCGTGAAACCAATGGCCATATCAAGAAGTCTAAAACTCAGTGTCCTCTTATGACACTCATAAAAGCGGTTGTAGTATTTCCAATGACATTTTTCCCAAACATGTAACTCGATGTGCCATGAAAACAATTTCTACCGGTTTGTCGTTACAAACAAACAGGCCACTTTACCATCACCTACAATTGCACTCTACAATGGTACCGCCGATCAATCTGCACACCATGTTTGTGGTTAGTACAGCTGTTAAGATCTAACGGTCAGTGGGTGAAATTCGCAACAGTAACCCCGTGCGCTTGGTTAACGGTTAGTGGGGAAACGTGAGGCATAAAGTGCATGGGAATAGGCGGAAATGGAAGGCCATTGCACTTCGCGTCTAACTATGGAGTGCACCCGAATAGGTGGGCAGAAATGATCACTAAACTTTACATTTGTTTATGGAACAAACTGCCATCCACGTTGACCTGAATTCAACGTGCACTATGACAATTAAACAGTTATGAGAGGCATAGTTTTAAGATGAAACCGTGATATTACGAAATATTTTGAATGTCACACACGATCGTTCTTGGCTTTTGAGTTCTGCTAATTTTTCGGTGGGCATAATAAATAGAGAGTAGACTGAAGAGTGTCAGTAACTAAAACCTGATTGGTAAACCCTGTTTATGGTGTTATAATGGACTGCTCATTAGAATTTCATAGGCTGTTTGCGATAACGATGAGGTTTTCACACTGAAAATTTGTGTCTTACGATGACAATCTGAGAATGCTTAGTTAACGTGAGACAACCGCTTACTGGCTAAAATCGAATGTGATATAACTGATCTGATGATTTAGAAGGGACCCAATTGTGAAAAATTTGAACTTGGGTAGGATTAGGACCAGCGACAGAAACAATCTGTCCAGAAGCATTAAATGCTCTACCAACTGACTTAAGTAACCAAACCGGAAACTGATAGGGAAATCTTGCTTGAGCAATCAGTATGCTAAATCATTTGGTGAATTCCATATGACACATTTGGCTGGGTGGGTAACTGGGTCCAAGTGTGAAATTTCTAAACTTCCGGCGTGGCTTCGTAGCTTAACTTGCAGAGCAATTGCCGCTTATGAACATGTTTCTTTTGTCGCTAGTCAGAATCCAGCAGAAGTCCAGGGTGTTCGCAAGTGGATCTCTACCGAATGTGGTATATTTGATTTTAGTATGCTGACGAGTGGCTGAGACGTTATCTCTGCTTATTACTCAATTTTTAAATGGCAAACTTACTGTTAGCGAAAAAGTGTGTGTTCCAATCAAGGAAAGAACGATCGTTTTTTAATACTACTGGTGTCCCAGTAGCCTTGGGTGAATGCGATAACGCTGTCGATGAATAACCTCATTTGATAAGCATATAACCCTAGAAAAGTTTGCAGAGAATAGGAGAGAGATGACACCAGTCATGTGAAGAATAAGTCATATAAAACTGATATTAACGTAGCTCCATATAACTACGCCGATCACCAGGTGTCAATAAGTATGTTCGAATTCAGTATCAGAAGCGACTTTCAGGGATCGTTAGAAGATGACATTATCTGATCGAACTGGTGGTTAAAGAAGCCACTAATTAGAAATCGACTCAGTTACGTGTTATTACAGGTGTTTGGGGAGCAATGCTGGGTGGTGAAAATAATGAACCCGATCCACAACACATACAACCGCGTGTGACCATTTGGTAAGTACAGCGGTTGAGGACGTCCAAGGTCACATTGAACAGTTCACGAAAATTAAAGCCTTAGGTGACGTACTGGATACTAAGTTGCCCAACAAGATTAGTAGACAACTATTGAGAGCTGTATCGATAGCCAATTATCATCGTGTGATAAATCATTTAACCGGAGGTGAGGGTACTTCAACTCTCAGCAAAATATCTCAGTGTGGCCGGGAGGTACGTCCAAAAGCTCATAGCGAGCGGATCGGTGACAGCATGGGCGACCGAATGAGCCATCGCTCGACTGGACCGGGTAGATAGACCAGACATGGTAGGCAAAATGGGATGCACAGTCAGATTGGAGGCGTGATCATTCTTGCACTCGGAGGGATATCTCGACGTGGTTGTGGAATGCGGTCAGAGACCACGGTGGATAGATTGCGGGCAGTGCCAGCGACCGGATGAGTCATCGTCCAACGAGATTGGTCGAAAGGACGAGCAATGGCAGTTGAAAAACTCTCTAACAAAAGGCGTCGAACACACGAACCGAGCAGAAGCGCACATAACGTGTGGGCGGAAAAAAGGGGAGGGGTGTTGTTGACCGGACTTCTGACTCAAACGCTAGCGCGCGCGAAACATTGGAGCCAGCGGGCTGGTCATCAAAGATTGCTTTATTGAACACCTTTCTCGATACAATCGGGTACAAACCCTACAAGCGTACGTCGGCAAAACGGCAGCGGCTTTCGCCGATTTTGTCATTTTTATGAAAAAATGTTGTTAAGGGAACCATTGTCGATTCCGTGGAAGTAAAGCAAATTGAACGAACACCTCTTGAGCATTAATAATGTTGCAGCTTTTGAAACCTTGAGGTTAAGCTAGGAAAGACCCTTAACTTTTGCTTTTGCCAAAGAAGACATCTGCTGTTAATGGAATGTCTGACAAGGTTATTTCACGTGCACATGACCACTTACTATGGAAATATGGAGCATCGATTGGTGGAGATAAACCGGGTGAGAGTGAGACATTCAGGTGGTACCGAGTAAACTACTCTTCGATCGGGTGAAGTACTGGTAAAAAATTCGAACAATACTTGACTTTTATTGAAAGTTTATTTTGAGGTGACTTGAGGGTGTGTTCACAGGGGTTTTAGCATTGAGATTGGACCACAACTAGGAACTGATACCTCGTTTGGTGATAACACAGCGAGCACTCAGATAGTCAAACAAGCAACCAATACTACTACTTCCAATTTACTTATGTTAGTTTATATTATATTTTTTAAAGGTTGATACTATCCAGGCATGAAGTGCAGTGCATCAATGCAGTGATCCAATTCATGATACACTCATGTCACATTCAAACTAGGTTAAGTGATTGTTAAGCAGAGAAGCTGGTTACAAAATAGTGATATTCACTAATAATCATACAATTTAATACTTCAGGAATCAGAAACGTCGAATCGTCTGGATCATGTGAGATACCCAAATATTTGTTAAGCTGGTTCTCGAGTCCTTGTAAATTCAGTGTAGCCTCAGCATCACGGAAGACACAGTAATGCCTTTTCTTTCTGAATGTATTGATTGACTGCTAAAAACAAAAACGCAAACGCCAAAAACACCAAATGTAGAGGCATATAAGTAAATGACAACTTATAATAGCAAAGGTAAAATTTATGACTTCACAAGTTAAAGCCGCTCGTCTGTCTTTTCTCTTCATTTACCCTCCAATTATCGCTCTCTTTGCAGCCTCACTTTAACACTAGTTAAGTAAATACTGTTTTGAGTTGAACATCCCTCAAAATTTGCCGCAGCTTCTGCATTCACGTAGCCAGGCAATTTGACAAAGATGCAATAAACTGGAGTACTGCTATCATCATAGCTAGTCAGTAGTACATATCTTTGTCATCACCAGGATTTGAACACCGATCACAATTTCATAGGAAAAACGTGTTGATCGTTACGCCATTGATTTCGCGTTAGACGCGACTGAGATACCAGTTAAAAACACTCGAATACATTTGCTTGTAATTAAGGCTCACATTAACCTATCGCGTCTAGGCGAGACGCAGTAGCTTTTTGTCAAGCTCTGGAAACTTTTGGTCGAAAATTTTGTGCGAATGCGAAACTGAGTTAGATTGTGCATTATGATCGAATTATATAGCACAAATGCCACTACTTATCAGTAGTTATAAGTACAATTAACAGGCAGTTTAAAGCACACACAAGCATTGGCGCAACGAGTGGACCCATGTCACATCAAACTTCTTCTTGTGATCTCTTACTCAAACTGAACTACTGTTAATACGGCAACTGATAAGCACGAAGGGGGAGCTTTGAAACGCAGATATTCGAAGGCGTGACCTTGTACAACTAGTATGAACAACAAAAACAAAAGGCCACATAGTATTTCTAAAGCTCATAATCAAGCCAAAATTTAATCTTGTTCGTCGTTACATATGTTTAAAATCAGTGAGTGGAGGTAGCCTGAATAATGTTCGAACCAGCAGTTTATGGGCTACGAGTTGAAGCTGTCATACCAGACTACTGATCCCGTGAAAGTAGTTTCTGACGAGGCGAGTAATCTAACTGATATGTAACGGACATTTCCTGTGAGTGCTGATGAACGCAGTCTGCCAAGGAATGCCAGTCTACACTGACTACTGCCGCAAAAGCACGGAAAAATAATCAGATAATACTTTGTGAGGTTTACCTCAAAAATGACGTTGCATGATCGGGTTTGTCCTTGTTTTTGACTCGTCAACTAAACGCAGTGTGAACGAAGTTCACGCCAGCAACCATTGGTGAAGCTTTTACCCGTTCCGCCAACAATTCTGTGAAGATCTCTTGCAACAGGCCTACAAAGTTAACTTGTATGTGATTATAAGAAACGCTACGTTGGTTTAAGTTGACGCAACCACTTTGAGCATTCGTTGAAGAGAAGCCAAATGAAAACGAAACATAGTATTGTTGTACTTAGTTGAAAATTACCAAACGGTAATAAACTGTGTGTCCAAACAAATTAGGGTGTGTTAGAGAATCCTATAGATAGAAGCCCTGCTTCCTAGAAGTTTGTCGAGCTTACACGCTGAAGCTGCTCTGGACAAGTCATCAATTTTTCACTTCATTTGATTGTTAAAACACCTCGCAGTAATTTCATGGGAATTCTCCATCTTTTAACGCTATTTTACTTAACATGAAGTCCACAACGACCATTTTTCTTTGAAAAAATGAGCTAATATCATGATAATTTTGTAGAAGGAAGTTTGGTTGAATAGACTTTACAAAAGGGGCGAACCGTGTATGCTCTACAATTTAGTCCACGTTACAGTTACTTAATTACGAAGCCCACAGTCTAGAGTGAGCCAGTTTCACGTTCCCGAGCACACATGACCAACAATCAAACTCACAGTCATTCCGTCTACGTAACTTAATGATTCTACGGTTCGCTTTTACCAAAACATCTCTCTCATCGTTGACAGTGCCTTATATTTCATTACCAGATATAAGCACCCAAACTTTTTTGGTTGATGTTCTAGTATAACTTTGTTAAAATGGTCCAAATTGTTGATTCTGGGCTGTTTCGTTTTAGATTCGGAGACTTGTGGTTCTGTTCCACTTAATCCTCCGTAGCGATCCCATATTGTTAAGAAGTGTAAATCTTTAAATTAACATAAACTGTCAAGATAATTCCAGTGTTGTCTATTGTCAAGTCTATTCTGAAAGTTGATTATAATCCACTTGATTCTTACCACAAATTTGACTATACTGTTTATGGTCCGATGCGTTCGGTTGACAGGAACTGTCAATAAGTGCTTCAGCGGAGCTGAAAATTTAGAGGAAATGCAATGGGAAAAGTTTGGGCTTCGACTAGATTTGAACCAGTGGCTGAAACAGCATGCCCAGCTTTATAAACTGATCTGTGAAATGATACCGGGAGTCCGGGAGTTTCATGTCGTGATTTGGCCACATGTCCGTCCCACTGTTTCATGTGAATTCCGGCAGAAGATTCAGCAGATAAACACTCCTGGTAAGATTTCTCAAACAGTGCACACACCAACGTCATTGTTGAGAATTAAAGTTGTACTACTGACAAGTAGTCTGGTAGGTTTTGTGTTTTAGACAGTTCCTAATATTGATAATGCATGGGAATGTATTTGAGAATGTATTGGACATTCAAGTCTTGTTTATAATTTTATATGTAAAGTCATCGTGACGTCTGACTAATTTTTATTTTCTCCCTTGAATATTCCTCTGGTTTAAAGTCCTCTTTCAACCATTTCTTATTGGGCAAGAACAGAATATGGAAATTACATAGCTCCATCGGGAAAATATGTTCTTTTACAGTAACATGAATAGATTCCATTCTATACCTTTTCACATATCTATTTCCATTTTAAGCACAAGATTTTCCATTACGTGCTAAAGCAAATCACTTTGGTGCATTGGAATTTCCACGTCAGAATGCTGGACGTGTCGGCAAGAACGCGATTGGCCCAACTAACCGAAAGAGACAACCAATCTTCATTAGAGCATTCCGCATTGGCTACTGTGAAAGGGCGAGTGGTTGGGGTTATTCGAGGGTTGTCAACGGAGTTGCCTAATGAGAACGGGGTTAGCGGTCAAATTGGAGCATAGATCACTCGACCTTGTTCCTACTAATTCATAAACCTCGGGCCGTATTGGTTCCTTTGACGGGTAAAGGGTTGCGAGTGATTGGGCGTGTCTGTGAATCTCACGTCTAATAGGGGTGAGGTTTAGGGTCGTAGTAGACTTCGAGCTGTGATGTGAGAGTGAACCAGTTTGTGAGAACATTTTCATTAGTGCTCTCACATACATGGCTGGCGGACGCGAGTACACTCGCATCAGTCCCGAAACACGCAGACGTATTATCGAAGCATTCGAAAGGGGCAATGACTGGCGCACGGTTGCTCTTCTCAACGGAGTCAATTGTAATACCGCTTAAAAGTAGCTTCATGTGGACTGCATCAGTTATGGAGCTCAGCTTCGTATAGGATACAGAAGCAAGATTCTGACAGAATCAGAGATCGATATGTTGCTGGAGTGGATTTTCGTGGACCCAACGCTTACACCGCAAATCTTTTGCTTTCCAGCATTCAGGTAGCTTAGGACAAACATGACACTACACACCCTAGTAGTCCAAACAATTAGTCTGAGCCAGTTTGCACGGACTAGCCAGTTCAAAACCGATATTAAAAAGGCAATGGTTTTGACAGTCGACTAGCTGCATCTTCATGTTTAAGCACATGGTTCACGATGTTGACTGGGTTGCAGTGTCAGTAAAGGAGTGGTCAACTACTGTAGAAAGACGACGTATCGCGCGACACGTGCAGTTCATCCATTATCTTCAATCGCGGCTAGTTCGGTTGTTCTTAACAAAGTAAAAATTAGAAAGTAAAAGTGTGTTGATTCCCACACTGCTCCTTAATACTGGTATTTTTCCTAGAGAAAATGGAATGGAGCAGAATATTCATTACTATAGTTTTTGTGCGCATTAAACTCAAACGAAACCTAGCCTACTTCCGTACGTCACTCACGAAGCATGTCTTCTCAGAGGATTACGGATATTTTGGAGCAGTAGTAGTTTTCTCCATTAGACGCATTCTATTTTCGTTAAGAATCCTTCTGAAATCTTTTTTATTAACAGCGTCAATTTTGCTATCTAGTAAGTACCTCGTCAGTCGATGTAGAGGATTGTTGTTAACTGGATTGGGCGGATAGCTTTAAGTGCACTTCTGTCGACAACCGCCAATTAGACACATGTGGTTGGTCCAGAGAGGAGTCAGTATGATGTTAAAGAACGGGTATACAACTGGAGGTTTATAAGCCACTCACTTTCGTCGGTTTATTGCTACCTTCGTGAGCTTTGTCGGTATTCTGTGAGACGGCGTACGAAAAGCCACATCTCAGATGTGACATATGCACTGAAACATTCTAAGATCGATGTGAAGAAGTACGTACACTCCGATGACTATCGACCATGACCGGTTGCAGCTATTTGGACCTCTAGTTTCGTCTACTACGTAAATGATGCCATCCACGTACCTCTTGTGGAAATTGCTATGGCCAATAATCTCACATAGCGTAGTTCTTTCTAACTTTGCCATGAAAATATCTGTCCACAGTTCACCTAACGGTGACCCCATCGCAACGCATTCCGTCTGACGGTACCTTTTTCCATCATTCTGAAGGTGTACATTCTATGTGCAAGCTAATATCGGCTGCTTGCGCTTATGTTCGGGTAAGCCCAGATTTACACCTTCGGAACGAATATAACCGCAGAGATAGTCAACGGTTTCTACATGTGTTATTGGTGAACAAGGAGCATACATCGAGAGAAAACACCTTCTTGTTTTCCACATTCAGCGACCGGGTGGAATCAACGAACTCAAAGGTATCTTTTAACGAACGCATCGCAATGTCTCTGTGAACGGGATCTAGCAACTCGGGTGTAATGGTCACCTTTCCTTGTGAACCTTCGGTAAACCTCACAGTATGGTTATTATGGTTCCAGTTAACCTCATTAACCTCATAGTGAGAGCGGCTGAATTATCCTACACAAACACTCACATCAGCTTATGAGTAGCACTAAAATTTCTCCATTGCCTCAAGAGGAAACACAGTAACTGTGCTGTTCACCTAAGTCGATTTCCCCATTCGATAGCACTTCTCTCCAGGTTGAACTCATAGAAACAATTAATTCTGTTGAGCAGTATTCTGATTACTTATGAGTAGTAGGAGATTTCAGTCAACACAAATTGAACGTCACTGGCAAATGAACGCAGGTGTCGCATTCCTGCAGGTTTCTCAGATAATCCTTTTCAGACGGATACCCTATACTAGAGGTTTGTTGTTGTCATGGCTTATCAACAGTGTGTATCTTTGACACGGAAAGAATCTAGAATAACTGCAATAAGAACATCATTTTTCCCTTCTTTCCCTCATACTAATAAGGTTTGTCTTTATGGATGGTAACCATGACTGTTACTCTACAGATACCGCTTCTGGAACCAGCATCACGGCGTTCCATTCCTCTTAGTGATGATGAACTTTGCGGTTGACAAATGTTGCCTCTAAATGTGTTCGATTACACTGACATTCGGTCACTGTATTCCCACACCATATGATAGCAATGAACAAGTATGTTTTCATTGTAGAACTCCCCGTTGTGCACGATGAAAGTCATCAACAAAATGTGATTTTCCGTGATTATGACATTCTTAAAACTCTACTGTTGGGAAAAACCGGATCAACACGTCCCATCTGTCTAAATTTTAATTGATCACCACATAATTCGTAAAGCATGCTAAGGAAGTTTAGCGTGATTGTTCTTAGCCAGAGTATCCTGTTAGATTCATCTGAATTCCAACAAAAAAATCACTTCTTCACTGGTGTGTATTCTGACGGAACCAATAGCTACTCAGTCCGTTTGGCTTATTCGGGTCACCGTTCACATTTTTATCTCTGATGGTTCAGTTGGTTAAATGACTGGATTATGTGGTGGTATTTGGAGATGATATTGTAATACACAATCACACAGAATCGGAACATGCTGCCTACCTAGATGCCGTCTTAAAACGAATTAGGACCTCGAGGCTCCGGACTAGTGCCGTTAAGTCACAACTCAGACAGTCATCCGTGGTGTAACCGGGACACAGGGGGGTCGGGGTAAAATCAGACCCTTGCCGGAGAAAATATTTGTAATTAGAGAGGCCATGGCTCCGAATTTCTGTGTCTAGCAGGATGGTAAAATCGCTTGGTGAAAAATTCCCAGTGCTTTTTTGTCATCCTTTCACGACCTCCTTCAAATGGACAAGGAATTGACAGACGACGTCAGGAGTGCGCTCACACGGGTGCAACAAAAGATGAACAAGGAGCAAATAAGGCCGAAGCGTCCGAACGCAAATGAGACTTTCGTCACAGGAACAGATGCCAGTGACCTTGGAATTGGGACAGTGCTCAAGTAAAAAGAAAGAGTAATTGAATCAGCCAGCACAGTCCTGACCCCAGAACAGTAAGTGCATTCAACCGTCGAAAAGAAGTGTTTGACAATCTTCTGAGCACTGAACAGTCGGGGGTCGTACCTACTGGATTAACGGTTTGCTCTAAGTGGTCCAGTGTCCTACGAGCACGTAAAAGATTGCGGAATAGTGGTCAGTGAAACGGCGTATAACGGAAGGACAGTCAACGGCAACGAACAACGGACTATGGAATATGCACGACTAGTTCGAATCTTCCAGGCAAACCCAACCACCCGAGGCTAACGCATGAACACAGAGTGAAGACTGGCCTTCAGACAGAGTTCCTTTACGTCATTCAGTCCGAAGACAACACGGGCACAAAACATATCGCATTTAAAGGGTTTGTGTCCAATCAAGACCAAATCAATAGTGGACCAAATGATGGGCCGAACAGTACAGTGGTGCGCGTAGGCGGGATGTAGGCGTATGAGCTCTCGGGAGCGTAGGTGGGGTGCCATGGATTTGACACAAGGGTTGAAGGACGAAGTGGCGCATGACCGTGCTTACTATGAAGGTCACACGCAAGTGTCCTTCGTTAGTTTTTGGCACACACTATTTTCGGGGAATTGGCGACTTCCCCGACAGTTCCACAGAGAGACTGATCACAAACCACCAGACTGGATCAGTGCTGAGAGGACTCTAGAGAAATTTAGCCCTATGGGCATTGCACTTACATGAGTATGATCGCGATCAGCCGTGTGCCTGGTTCTAGCTATTGCGTTGCTGATTTTTCTCTCAACAACAGATGGACGACGAACTGGTCAAAGTGACTTCTAGAGTCGACGAATTAGTAATGGAGCAGGACCGACAAACATTAGTGCGTCCACAACGTAAGGACAAGGTCTTCCGGAAGGTGATTGACGCTCTGACAAAGCTCGTGTGTATTCAAGCAAATACTAAGGATGAACAGCTGAAAATGATCGCTTCCTAATGGACAAGAATATTTGTCTTAAACAGTGCGGGCGTATTAATGTAACAACGTGACGTTGGTCATTCTCATGTGGTAGTAATCTGAAGACAATTTAGAGGGAATCTGGTAGCAAACTGCCATGAAATAGCGCATACCGGATGCACTAGAACGTGTGATTTGCTACAACAAAGGGCATATCGGCCGAAGATGAAAGAGGATCTGATGGATTAAGTACATGCCGGCCAACAGTGTCAATTGCAGAAGGGTGACGTGGGAGAAGTCCAATAGCCCCTGCAGGCAATATCGAAAAACTCTGGTTGATGGATCCTATGGGTCTATTTTCACTGAGCGCTCGCGGTAACCAGTGCGTTTTGGTTGTAACAACATTTTACTAGCTAGATCCAAGCGAGTGGCGTTCCGGACCGAAAAGTATCTGCGGTGGGAGACGTAGTGACGAAACACATAGCAGTGAAACACGGTGTACTAGTGGCGAACTTGACAGAACAAGGAGCAAGCGAACAAGCACACAACAAGTGGGAATCATGTGCATCAGAATGACACCATATTACCCGCAGACGAATGGACTCAGTGAGCCTAACAATGAAACGATTAAGGATGGCTGTCAGATAAGGGATCCGACTGGGAGTCTGTGTTACCACTGGTATAATTGACCCGCCGTGCATCTCTTCAGGCGAGCACGAGAAGTTTCTTCTTTAGCTGATATACGATAGAACCCCTCGACTTCCGACGGATCAAGATATTGGAATGTGGCCAGAGTGCAACGATTCCACCAGAGAATTAGTTGCCGAAAGGAGAGGAGGCAAACTAAATCTGGAGGCATATGAGGCACACACAAAGGGGCAATTGGCAGCTCAGCGGCTCGGCAAAGGTAGAATGTTCAATCCAGGAGAGAGGGTGGAGTATCGAGATCGTCGGAACACAGGTGTCAGCGGCCCAGGCCCAAGAAAATTTCTGTTTAAATGAAATGGTCCTTATTTGGTAATTTCCGAACGAGGCCCAGTACACACGGTCAAAAAGTGCATGACAGTGAATTAGCAGTGACACGATACGCCGGCGTGACCAGCCAGGAGGAGATCAATAAGGCGGGAGGCAACACTGCGTCGTTCGGAGAGGATTTGTCAGCAGATGCAGAGGATCCAAGAAATCTCAAACGGAGGGGAGTACTGTATAACAGACATCCTCGTTTGTGAGTAGTATAGTGTATATATTCGGAAGCAAGAAGGCAGGTCCCAAGCCCAGGAAGACGATGGGACGCAAGTGACAATTGGGGTGGTGTGTACGCACAATAGGGGCGTGCTCCCAAGGTGAATTACAATATACTGCTGCCCAGCGTCTGTGGATAAACGTCAGCCACGCATATGAGTGTACGCGCTCGTTGTCCTATGTTTTAACATAACCTGTACGGGAATCTTTATATCCAACAACTTCACAAACTAAGCGTGTTTTATGATCAAAACAACGACTTTTACCACCTGACGTCATTAAATGCATATACCTCACACGTCAAACAACGGCAGCATTCACGTTGCTGAACCTGACTAGCCGTCACACCACTGCGATACTCGGGATTAAGGACTTCGAATAATCTTGGGAACCGTACTTTAATCGTAACCTCCCACGCAGGTACTAAGGAGAGGACCTGGTACTGGTAGCAGTAAGCAGTTGTCATACATGAGTTGAGACGCCGAATATATGGATGTACAACAGTATTAAGGAAATCACAGTTTATCATTGGCTGATCGTATTAGCACATGAAAGTCAAACTGTACGTTAATTGATGGAATACAGAGCGAACAAATTGGCGAATAACAGAAGGCACAACACTAATATATTATTATATATATTATATATTATATTATATATATATTTTATATTATATATATATTATATATATATATTATTGTATCTTTAACGCGATATTTGGATTGGCCGTTTGTCAGATCCTCCGTTGTGTCAGGGTCTGAATAAGCTGTAAATCGAGTCGATTTACACCACAACCAATTAACTTCTGTAGCCACAGACTCTGCGACGAATGTATGCACTACTGACGAGCTCTAACGTGAATGCGACTCGAGCATAGACATTCTGTTAAAAAGGGTTGGCTGAAATATTTACGAAAGCGCCACAACTGCATTCAGTTTCGAGTTATGCTCAGTTTACACCAGCCAGTATGTGCAAAACGTGTGATGTAATGAGACAAAAATTAATAACCACATACGTTCAAAGCTTAAACCTGTAAATTGAAAGCAATAGAAATTGCGATTGCATTGTACGACTAATAATGGTCGTCGGGTAGCTCGTAACATTCAGATACCACAGATTTGAGATCAAAATATAGACACATATCTGTACCCGCTGTACATATGAAAATGTGTAAGCGTTCGGAACTGGACTGGCCACTAAGTTAGATATTGTCTCGATGGACACCAGTCAAGCTAGTCAAAGCGTTCCAATATGTTCGTTCATATCAGGTGCGTTGTCTAGTAGTGTGTTCCATTGTTATGCATTAGCGATCCTGTTGTCAGATAAATCACGTGCTTTTTGTTCAGGACTGTAGGCCATGGGGTTTTGTTACATTTCATTCAACTCGATACTATTAGCGATGTTTTGTTTGGATACGCAAGCTATAGTCCTCCCTGTTAGATCCAATGGACTAACAACATGTGTGGAAACATTGAAGACCTTACGAATTATCTGTTGCTTTCTTCTTCTACAGCATATAATTCACTTTAAAACATATTTCCCGTCATGATGATTACTAAACTTTTTTGCATAGCGACTTATTTTTAAGCATAAAAAGCCTTTCGTTTTAGGGCAGTGGAATTGCTCCATTGTATTTTCAGGCTACAGAAGTTGCTTATGAATGGTCTATTGCAGTTGTGTCTTGCGGCCTTTCTGATTCCGACTGCACGCATTGGCTGCTGCGATAAGATGATGACAGAGTGAATTCTTGAGTTATCATAGCCGTCATGTTGTCCACTCGGAGTATAGAGTCCAGCCTACAGAGGGCAGAGAGCACGAACCAACGAGCATCGTCAGTCACCCTGTGACCTACCTCGTGGGTGCTCCAGGTGGCTCTGTAAACATGTTTTGGTGTTCCAAAATGAGTCATGGGTGACAAACGCAAATGCAGCCACATCAGTCCCGATACGCGCAAGCGCATTATTGAGGCCTTTGAAAGAGGCAACGACTGACGCATGGTAGCCCGCCTAAATGGAGTCAGTTGCAAGACCGCGTATAGGCGGCTTTATGTCGATTGTGTCAGTTATGAAGCACAGCCCCACAGAAGACAGAAAATGTTGAATGAATCGGTAATCGATATGACACTGGAATGGATTTCCACGGACTCGACAGTGACTGTCGCATTTTTGAAAGTGTGTGCGAAAGCGGAGTTTGTGAAAGTTGTACGGACAACCACTACCACACTATATTTTAATGAGTGGTTTGTCACTGTAAAGAAGCTGTGTCAAATTCCTGTTAGCCTGAACACCAATGGGAAACATGCGGTACGAAGCATTTCGTTTTTCGTCTGCTGGAGTGCTGTGCGAGCTCTCTGTTGAACTGATAAGACGAACTTCAACTTCTCTTGCACAGGGTTGATGGGACGCTCTTTGAAGGGAACGAAAGCATGCATTTCTGTCACCAGCAACAGAGGCCCAAGCTCACATCTGATAGAAAGTTCCATTAAGATTTATACGGTGCGAAGTGGTGTCTACAACAGCAATGACTATAGACAAGAGCTCCACGCTCTGATGGATAAACTGAATATCGGAGCAGCTATGTCCACAATGTTGGTAATTTGCGACAATGTTCTTTGTCATACCGATTAGGAAGGCATCTTTTCCTGAGAGACGGCAGCCATTACGATTATCACCGTATCCCACTGGGAACATCTGGAGTATAGTGAAGGCGGCAGCCGAGCAACAGTCGCGCGTCCACTAAGATGCGTTGATAGATGGTGATCCTGACCACGTACTGAACCAGCAGGAATGACGGATGAGTACTCTGGAGCAAGTGGTCCATTGTGCTTTTAAAAACGTCACCGGGAAGGAATATGCCCATGTTGTTCACCCAGCTGAACGATTCTGTGTGTGGGCGATGGAAGACAAAAACACGGGATTACTGCCGTAAATGTCAAGTCTACCTGTCAGTGAGGAAACCCCTATTTAGGGCTAACACAGTATGATTGATTCTCTTCTTCATACACGCAAACGGTTTTTTTGGATAGGAGGTGCAAATTTTTAAATAGATTTGTTGTCACTTCGTCGAAGGATAAGCATTTGAATAATCTGAAGCACATGTGCGAAATTGTGAAAGATATGCTTAATCACAGCGAGTAGTATGTTCTGGTCTTGTCCAAAGTCCCAATAGGCAGAGGCACTAATCACCGGTGACTATGTGGTAGTCATATTGGATAGGCGTAGCCAAACATTTCGTTCGTACACCATCATATGCATTGTAGTCAATCAGAATAAGCTTGGTACCTTTGGTATTCTGGTCTTTTTTGACCAGTTTTTTTTAATCTAGAACGTTCGTTTATGAATAGTGAGACATGAATAAAACACACAAGCATAATATCGGAATATTATGTGTTGTGAATGCCTTTAAATGACAGTTTCTGCATTCGCTTTACCGACAGACGTAGTTTTAATGGCGCCTCGGCAACTCAAGAATTCACACTGTCATCATCCTATCACAGCAGCCAATGCGTGCAGTCGGAATCAGAAAGGCCACAAAACATGACTGCAATAGACCATTCATAAGCAACTTCTGTAGCCTGAAAATACAATGGAGAAATTCCACTGCCCTAAAATGAAAGGCTTTTACACAGGAGATACATTCTTATGCTTAAAAGAGAGACCACTATGAAAAAGTTGTCGGCCGTTACAATGTTACAACAAAAGACCTTCTGTATAATTGTTTCTGAAAGACAAACGTCATTATCTCAATGACACACCATATATCCGTGCTGACCGGTAGAGTTAGGGAAAACCCCACTGAGGTGTCTTCCTCGTCCTATTTATTCAGTAATACACTGAAAGTTGTGTATGTGCAGCATATGACATTATGCTTCTGGAGTCACTTGTGATGGCGAACGTGAATAAGGGTTCCATGGCTTCAGTCACTAACGTGTTAACAAAAAATTCATTTCTTTTCCTCCGAAACAAACACAGTCGCTCGGTTTCTGTAAAGTGAGCGCTCATTTGAAGTGATTTATCCCTATATATCCGACATCTGACTAATGTAGGTCACTTTCATCTCAATACTCGTTGTTCTCTCATTCATGCGGATATCAGGATAAGTGTTTCATGTTGAACTTTGGCTTTACTGCTTGTACGATTATGTCACAATAACTGTGAGCGGTTGATCGAAAATTGAAGTTCGTGGCCACCGATGATTTCTAACAAGACCGAAACCAGTGCTTAGTGTTTCTGTCTAAGAGGGCTTGCTGAAATGTTTATCTACTTGAGACAGCTGTGAAGAAACTTCAGTGATGACCATTTTGGCTCAACCAACGACCTGACTAATTAGTAATTCTTGACCTTATGCGACAGTTACCAGGCAATAACTGGACTTCATAATGAAACAATTCGGTAAACTACACATAACTCAAAAGTAAATTTGGTTGAACTCCCAACTCGATCGTGCCTAAAAGTGAACCCAATGAAACAATAGTTGACGTGGTTGTCTCATGAATGCGTGGTCGGTGTTCACCTTAAGACTGTGTCCGGAATACGTACCAACGACGTGCTCTTCCATTAAAAAAAGTCGAGTTCGACACTTCTTTTCGAAAGAGGGTGTCTGGAGCGTCTGCTTGAATGCGACATTTGCATTCAGCTTTAGTTGATGTTCACCTCAAATCAGTCGTGTCTCTTCGATGCCACTGACACGTTTGACGAAGAAGATTCGAAAGACGAACAACGGTAGGCAAAAGCATTGTGTATTGGTTTATCAGTACCAAATCGCCAACAATATAAAACGTCTTTTTGAGTTAAATGCCTGAATAGTGAGGGAGGCACCGGTCTGGTTGTCCCGGAAAATACCTGCAACATTTGGTCGAGTCCACGACAGCTTAGGTTTCACGAGCAATTGTTTTCAAACGTGTAATACAAGCTTAGATTCATTAAGTGTCAAACTGTCTGCAATTGTCAGGAATCGATTCACGAGAGACTATCACAGTAACTAAGTCTGTGGTGAAAAACGTTTGGATGAAATGCGGCAGTCATCATGAAATGGTCGTCTTCAAAATATTCTGATATATCAACAGAGATTCACATCTTTTTCAATTTAAAATAAGTTGATAAAGTGTAGTCTAGAAGCGAGAATGTGTATATCACAGTTCTTATTCTGGTCCTCTTTACTGCCAAGTGGCCTGATAATTTTGGGCTATTCATTTCCCTTGTTGGTGGTATCACGTTCCCAGCTTGTGATATTGCAGGCAACGTGTCTATGGGAACATCCGAATCAAGTGCGGTAATCTCAAATCTTTCCCATTTGAAATTTTCTACGAGTCTGATTGATGAATGAATAATGACCGTGTGTGCTCAGTTTGTTTCCGTAGATTACAGTTGTAGCTAATTTTCACACACAGTGAATATAAGCTCTCGATATTCGACCAACGTTGGCCTCGCCGTTTAGCCTATGTTATACAGTATGATGGTATGATCATCGCGAAAGCTTTTTGATGTCTGTTTGGAAGCTCTTTAAGTTTTCAAGGGATAACGGAACTAACAAAAACAGACAGTTTGCACTGGTTAAGTCAATGGCTGTCTATGACGACTTAGAGTCTACTCCAGCGCACATTGTTCATTACAAGTTCTGACGGTTCGAAGAGGTCACAAGTGGTCAGATGATGACATGGTTACAGAAATTGTGAAAAATATGTCAGCCCTCCGAGCGATAGTTGAAAGTGCTCACCAGGCTAAGAGTTGACATAACCATCCACACTGATAATTGAAAAAATCCTCGGATATGGTATTGTCAGTCACTATTTCTAGAAAATTGTCGACTCTTCAAATTCTACTTCGTCATCTACTGTTCTATCACTTTTGTTTAATTTCTCCTGTTTTTCAAAATTTCGTTACCACTTCTTAAGCTGCTATTTGCAGAACTACTGTCCGGATCATCGGCAACTCAGGCAACTTTAACCCTCAGTAATGGTGAGGAGTAAAATTGTGCATACGTGCGTATGTGGTTTTCCTTGAACACATAAGAGCCTGTTCGATAAACAGACGGAATATCGAGGTGTGTGCAACTGGTTGTAATATTCCTTAGAGATTTGTTAGAGAGTCCACTGGCTAGTGGTGTGATGGCATCCCTGCTGGACATTGTTTTCGTTAGTTCACAAGTTCTGCTTGATTACGTGGCATTATGAGCACTTCGGAACTCCTTGTCGACATGGAAATACAGATTGTTATGCGTTGAACATCAGTTATGTATAATCATATAATTTGTAAAAGTTCTTCCGCTCCAGGTAGAGTTTCACTTTACGGGAAGTTTGTCCAACTTAGCACCAGTGACAACTAACTTCTACGAGCTCTGGGTCTTTTCAGTACTGGGAATCAGAGCTCGTGAAGTGCAAACGTGAGGCAGAATGACAGTCTGGATAACTGTCCACTTGACCACAGAGTCGTGGATACTGGGGTGTGTTTTGTGTGCTTCTTTTCACAAATCCTGATCTAGGACAAACAAGACGAAACAAGCAAGGCATTAGGTCTCAACTTTCTTGGAAGGGATGTAGAACTTTCTCTGTAACACCCATGACGGATTGTTTTAGAGGGTGCATTAAACGTTGAAAAGTGAGAAGAAGTTGGACATATGCGAGCATGATTGCTGTTTTGGGGAACAGAACGAAGTAACTGAAGACCGATTGTCTCATTCTCTACTGAAAGAGGTGTTATGTCAAACATTCCCTTACCTGCAATAGGTCGCTCCGTTATCGAGCCGCTGATAGACAGCTGACATAGCTGCCTAGTTAGTTCATTTAATCTCCTGTAAAACTGGACGTATAATGTAAGGTAGCACGCTAATACCCCCCACCCTGAATAAACCGTAATGTGGAATTGTATTCATGAAAGGAAACTGATGTCTGTGTACGAGTATAATGTGGCAATTTTGACGTGTCCTTCAATAGTGTTATTAGCAATTAGGGAGTAATTTCACCAGGTGGACTAACAAGAATAGTGAACTGGCGTGCATGCTGTCAGTTGGTGTTTAACTTACCAGAATATCTAGACAAGATTTATAATTTTTAAGTAAGGGGAACCGGTACATCTTTTTACACTCGTGAGGCTTTTATCCAGTGGATCACCTATCAAAGTAACGTTTAAACTGAAGAAAATTACCAGACGTCCACTCGCTAACGATCTCCCTTGCACACATGATATTAATGCAGCCATGTAGGAAGCCTAAACTTTTTGTTGTTTTTCTGCCTTTTTATCTAGTTCGTGAATCCTCATCATTTAAAAAAAGCTGTCATGGGTTGTGCACCATCACAATGGATGAACTATTACGTTGCTGTAGTTGACGCACATTAACAACATAGTTGGCTCAGGTCACAGTTTCATTGAGCATGTCACATTTAAGCCGATCCATCGCGTCAAACTTGTTCACACCAAAGGTGTGAACTATCGTACCTTGACTGATGCGCAGGCTACCGGAAATCGGTTGTGAAACTACAATCAGTGCATACAGTAGTCTTTTGTTCAAGCACTGAAAACACCATGCTCCGCCGTCGTCGGAACAACTGACACAGCACCGCAGTAACCAAGAACACAATCCTCAATCCTCACACTAGATGCACAATGTATTAGGTTCAGTGCAATCTGGGCTTGAAAACGGATTTCATAATTACTGTGTTGTAATTCGCCTGAAGATGGCACAATGAAAACCGGATTGCTAGCCACTTTTTGAATTTTGATCAATAGAGTTATCTAGTTCGCATAGTGGGAACACGAATTTTTCCGCCTCATGTATACTCATTTTAAATCCACTCGCTAACCAAACAATCTGCACTCATTTCAAAGTGAATGAGAAGGTTGAAGTAGGCTTCCGATGTGTCCTATAAACTTCGCGACGTCTGTGGCAAACGTGCGGTCCATAGAGAAATTTTATTTTTGTGAACACGTGTTGCGCAAGTTTGTGTACGCTGGGCTTCATTTCATCCTCGGCTCCAATACCGCTGCAACTATATCGTTTATTTTGGACAGCAATATACACAGCTTCTTTCAAAGAGAGAACAAACAGTGACATCAATATTAAGCAACAGAAATGTAAAGGGGAGAATGTGGAGCCAGGCACTCAGTCAAATGTTGGACACTGCATAGTTGACAACTCTGAACAGTTGACAAGATCTCACACAAGATTGGCAAACGTTAACAGTCCAAAAATCAGATGAAAAAAATTACTCATATGATATGTACCGAACTGATTACATGAAACTGGAAAGTAATAATACAATATTAATAAAAGTGAAGTACAATGAACGGTCAATCTTACAGAATCAGAAGCTCTTCAGGGCACGAGGGTGCTATCACAGTCAAGGTTCACTTATCGGGACAGAACGTCCTTCATAGAGAGACAACTGCTAGAGAGGTGGAAACAGTTAACGCCGGGTTCCCCGCATATGTGTCGTGGGTTTTCAGGGAACCAAAATGTCAGTAAACATAATTCCGTGTCTGGGTAGTAGGGCAGTCCCATTCGGAGAATGGCGCTACATGAGTTGGATAGCACGGATAAAAATCCTGGAGAGGATGCGGTATGGATTAAACGGCCAGCGATTAGAGAGTAGGGAGTGTGATACTTCCTTAAGACCACAGCCATCTAGCGAGTGATAGAGTTTGTCCATCCACGATTCCCCTATGCTCGTCACCACTACACCCTAGGCGAATACCAGGGTGTCTACTTCCCTCATGATAGAGCCAAACAACTCGTCTTTGACCACATTCCGCAGAACTGGACATTGACAGGAGATCAGTCTCTCCAGTCGGGATGCGAAAGAGAATTGGATATTGGTGGACAAACTCGGGATGCCCAGACCGCCCAAACAAGTTGGAGTGTGAATTTAGCTGATAGGTGCGTCTTTAGGAAGGTGGAGCCACTGATGAACAAACGTGTGAATTTTACAGTCCATTATTTTGATCGTGTTTTGAAGGACTCGACTCGATACTGAAAGGTGATTTATCTTCAGAGCCAACTGCTATCTCAGGAGATCTATACGTTGGTGCGGCCTCAAACACACTGTTCGTTTAATCCATCATCGTACGAGGCAACAGACGATGAATTGTGAATACTTTGCCTATTAAGGCGAACGGGATACTTAGATGGGTCACCGTGTTAGAAGCGCTTATTGAGCGGATAGTATCCGGACAGAATTGATGTTGTGAATCCAGGAGGCAGATGACACGGAGGTTGTTTTATTGCAGAAACCAATACACCACTTAAGAGTCTCAACGGGACTAGGAACAAAAACACCCATTTGCACACCGCACTAGTCCGAGGCTGCTCCAGTCGCTTTGGACACCATGTCTCAGTTTCATCATGTGGCGAAAGTCATTAAATGTCATTTTGCCTTCCAACGATCCTTCCCATATGTCTCCCGTATTTATCCCGCGATTATTTCGATCCATGCGGCTACTGAATTGTGGTGTGAGTAGTATGGTGCGACCGTCTATCCTCACTACACTAATAGTCTCATTAGAGATAGCTGTCACATTGTGTTTGTGACCACCGCGGATAATCATGTGCTTGGTCTTGCGCGCGTTGATATGCAACGCGGATTATTCCAGGGTATCAGCAACGCTTGCGAGCTTATCGGGAAACATGTAGGATTTTCAGTCAGGAAGACCAGATGGTCGGTGTTAGCGAAACCGCTGACCAGTGTGTCGTGGAACTGGTAGCCAGGCTCCGGTCGAGAAAGAGCTGGCACCTCATCCATTTCCATGATGAACAGAAACAGGGGCAGTGGGTCGCCCTGGCGAACGCCACGCTAGGTTTGGAGAACGGAACCATCAAGCGTGATAGAGGCATTCCGATATGAGTCGGCAATGTAACGCGTTAGATGTTAGATTCTTTTGTGTTTTGTGTTTCGAATGGAGTTTTACTCAGTCTAATTGCTGCTTTTGCGTTTATTCAGGCTGTTTTGCTGTTTTGTTTCAGAACATTGCTTCATGTTTTTTTCCATCTTTGGGGAAATAATTGAAATTTCAAAAGTCACTGTAACCTAAACCAGCTGGTTGATTTCGAAAAGAAGTCATCAATAATGTTTGTTGTTATATACCATCAGGTACGCGCGGCGTGCCATGTGTCAATTCTGGACAGGTGACATGTCTCGAGTTTTACATCACCTTAAGTCCGGTAAAATATCGACTAGACAATCAGACCTTGATCGTGCCCAACAGACTATTAGTTTATGCGGGAAGGAAATGCACTGACTTTGTGCATGCCTTAGCTGCCATTGATCTCTCCACGTGAGTTGCTAACAAAGTCTATTACCAGAAATCACAACCTGATGTTTGATGAAGTGTGCCTGAATTTATTGCGTTCCTTCTTGAAGTTGGAAATAACAGGCTCAAGTTATGCCTATGTGAGAGCCAGTCCATACTGTTACGACCAGGATTTAGGTAGCTGCTCGGGTTTTACTGTGGCAGCCATATTGAAAACCACGTCGCAAAACCTCACGTTGCTCACAATAACATGAGCACATCTGACCGTTCTAGCATTTATTCTTTTGATTTTTTTAGATATTCACTCTTAACCACTGTTTTTATTGGTAAAGTATCCACTACTCTTGGATATGTAGAAAGAGGCTATATTGCCGAATGTGTCTTTCATTTGTAATTCCTAGCTGAGCCACCTCGGAAAATGCACTTCAACTGAAGCTTCATCTACCTATAACAGTTAATCAACAGAAATAAGTCGCTTTTGGGTAGGACCTCATTTTCTGGCCCTACTTCTTAAAGAGACCGTTTCTTTCGCTGCCCCGCTGATCAATGTCACATACTAAGCTACCCAATCGACAAAACTCAGAGCAGAAACCTGAACGGTACTGAGCAGCTTGTGCGCGAACAGTGGTTGGTTAGACCTTCTCCAATCAAGAAACCACTCCAATTCAACCTCATTACATCCTTTCATTTTTGATAAGTTTGTCTGCTTCTCGCGATCATAGTGCTTTTTTTTGTTGCATTCTGCGTGATTGTAGGCTCTTCTGGACATTTAACTCGTCTAATATATCGTAAAAGTTCAGATGCCACCAGTAATTTTGTCCGCGTCCTTCCCCCAAATATTCGCTTCGTCGCACTGTATCCAATGGTCTCATTAGGTATGTTTCTTCTTTCCAGGGAAACTGGATATGAGTATTCTCTTGACTCTTAGGCAAACTGTAATAGTCTTTTGGCAATCTTAACTGCCGTTTCTGCCTTCCCGTTTGACTGACGTGCTCGTCCGATGTTGAAACTCCCATTTATCTGCAAACACCTTGAATTCAGAACACACAAACTGAGGACCATTATCAGAGGAAACTACCTCTGGCATTCCATAATCAGTGAAGTGAGCGCACTTTTTGTTGGCGACTGCACCTCTGGTGGCACTGCCTAGCCAGTCCATTTCAGAGTACTCCGTTGTGACCAGGTGCTGTTTCCCACCGTGTGTGAGTAAATCGGCCGGAACTAGTTGTCTGGGTCCTTCGGAAAGTTCTCTCGGCAGCATCGTTTCCTTCACTTGGCTTGAATCATGCGTTCTGCAAAGGTCACACTTCGTTGTGTGATTCTTCCACTTACTGGACACGCGCCTGGAGCACAACTGCTCACTCTAACATGCGCCACATTAACTAGTTCGGCGAACTTCTGCTGCAAATCCTTCTAGGTGACTAGCCCTTCTCCTTTGAAAATTCTTTTCTTTTCTTGGGCAAAGTGTTCGGGGTTCTAAAAAACTACTACGAATTCTTCGGGAAGATTCTTCTTATCTTGCAGCCAGCCATCTTTTATAACTCAAGTGAGCTTCTGAATTGCTCGATCCTTTACCGCCGCTTCTTTCAGCCCCACTATTTCGTCCATCGGTACCGTCCCGTAGTCCCCTGATGCGATCGCCTCGAACTCAGAATAATCCGTCACAGCACCAGGTATATAAACAGGAGAGAGCACCCACGATGTGCAGTTGGTCTCCGGGCTGGTAAGCTAGCTCACAGTTGTACTTTTTGTAATCTGATCATCATCTGTTGTAGACGTCGGAGCGCGGCACTCAGTGGAGTCTCCACTACTGGTGTCAAAGGTTTGTGGTCTGTGTGTACCACTGTTTTTCTTCCGGTTGTGTACGTGGCGAAGCGTTTCGGTGCAAAAACCGCTGTCAGCATTTCTTTTTTCGATTTGTGCACAGTTTCGTCACGCAGTCGGAAGGTTCCGGCCTCTGTAGTCAGTCGGTCTCCCTTGTTGTAGTAGCACAGCTCCGAGGCTTGAAGGACTGCTGTCATCTTGGATTACCAGAGGAAGCTCAGGATCATAATATGCCACTACCGAGGTTATCCGAATTAAACTTTTTATCTCGTTGAACACTTATTGTTGTATCGGCCAATTTTGGGAGAAATCGACTCAAGTAAATAGTCGTGCCATTAGGACGCGAAACAGTCCTGGCATCTTTGGGGGCGGCATGTTCTGGATTGCATTCACTATGTCTGAATTGACCTCCAGTCTTCCAGAGGCGAGTAGGTGGCCATGAAACGTCACTTTCGTCGCTCAGAAACTGTCTTATCTCGTGATAGAGATACCCCTTGTGGTTTGCACCATTTCAGAAAAGCCTCAAGGTTCCGATCGTGCTCCGCTCTCGTGCTTCCGTATATCAGCACATCGTCAACGACCCACGTTTTTCTTTTGAATTTATCAGGCATTTATGGAAAATTTTGTCGACATTTTTCATTCAGAAAATGAATACAGACACCTAGGACGCCAAAAAGGGGTGCCAAACGTAGTCATATAGCTGGATGAATTATCCAGCACCGGCTGCCAGTACGCGGAGGACAAATCAATCTTGGTAAAAAGCGGGCTTGGTTGAATTCGAGCAAAATATGATCTACAGTCGGCAACCTGCATTGTTACTTTCGCAGTACAGCATTCAGCGGTCTGAGGTCAATGCACACACGAGTACAACCGGACTTCTTCAGCGTTATTGCAGCCTGACTGACACAGTTGCTAGGCCCATCTACTGACGCTATTACTTTCAGTTCAAGCAAACGATTCAACCCGTCCTTAACTTTCTCACGGATGACTAAGGGAACTGTCTTGGCTTGTAACGCAGCCGGTACAACATTCTCGGATACAGAAAGACTAACAGTACCGGGCAAACAACCCAAAACCGAATCAAACACAGGAGAGTACTGATCAAACAGTTGGGGCATCTCTAACACGAAGAAAATTGTCACCATGGAAAGTCACAAAGTCCATTGTCTGAATAGCATCCAATCCTAGGATTGACGCTGAATCTCTCATAACAACAACAAAATCAAACATAAGATTTGCCGTTCTTCAGATTTTTGACCGGTAATCTCGCTTTTCGAACACTTTTGTGGTTGATCCATTCCACATTCGCAGTTGCGTATTGGTCGACTCCACGACTGACATTTGGAGATATCCTGCTAGTAAAACATTGACGGATGCGCTCGAATTCAACCGAAATCACTGTCTCTTGCTTTTAGTAAGAAGTTCGGTGTGCATCTCTGTTGATCCAGATGCATCTCGAGCACCATTCAACATTTGCTGAACCTTTGCGTTCTCAGTGATCAGTCTGATGGGTGGTGACTTGCTCTGTTTGGCGAAATGATTCTTCTTCCGACAGTTCATGCGAGTTTTTCCAAACACTGGATATTTCGCTTTCTGTCGTCCGTGATGTGCACCGCAAAACAGGTGGGAGTATGCTGCGGACCTGGCTGATATTTGGCACAGTTCCGTTTTCACTGTTAAGGTCCTCTGTTCTCTGGTCCCTAGCAGCTTCGCTGTCGCAAATGTCAGTATACAGGACAGGTGTTAACTGTCTCACTCTCAGCATTCTCTTGAGCACTGCAGAGTCTTGAATACCAAGAACCGTCCGGTAGCGTAGACTGTCATTCATGCACTTGCGAAAATTGCAAGTCCTTCAGTGCTGCCACATACTGATCAATAGATTTTCCTTGACGATGGTTCCTTTGAAAGGACCGGAAACGTTCGAAAGTTTCGTTTGCCTGCCTGAGACTATTCTTCAAATCCACTGATAACCGTACCAGGGACGTTTTTGTCTTCGTAATCAGTGAAAATCAAATTCGCCAGGATCTACCTACCTCTGTCTCCGACGCATTGCCTGACCATCGTCAACTGGTTTTATTTTGGTCTTTTGGACAACATTGCGAAATCCTTAAACTTCTCTTTCTACATTCGCCATGTCTCTGGCAATCTGCTGCCATTTGTCACGTCCAAATGATCTGGAAGAACAATTACAAAAGCACTCGACAAACTGCCCTGGAAGCGGCATGCAGACTTCTTTTGTCCTCTGACACCATGTCGCGTAGTGAGCTACCCAATCGAGAAAGTTCAGAACAGGAATCTGAGCGGCACTAAGCAATTAAATCGCTTAGGTGTAATGCTCTTGTTAGGCGACTGTAGTGAAATATCGGCCAACACACATTAAACAAACTGACTAGATCTAACTACCAAATAAGGGTGTGCGATGTCAGCCAGCTTTACTCAGTGAGTAAATCGCAACTGTGCTTTATTTCTTTTGTTAGTAGATGTAAATATTTAAAAACCAAATATGGACAATGTTGAATTCGTAGCAATCAAAACACGTAGTAATTGTCCAAATCGTCCGCCTCACTGTTGCTTGACAACTTGATTACGAACAACCATTAATTTAATTAAACGGATCTTGCCAAATCTTGTTATTCTGTAAGCGTAAGATCTGAAAACAGCTACACAGACGTTGGTTAGTGAATCCCAGACGGAAAACATGTAACTGTTAAGTACTTTCGAGTTATTGCTTGATCTTCCCCGCCAACTTTTGTATAGCAGCTTTAAGGAAATTGAGGAAATGTTTATCATGAAGTTGTGTTTCTTCCACAGCTGTTTGCAAACCCTCTTATATGAATAGCAATCGTGTGCAAAACACATGGTAGTGCGGCTGTTTTTCGTTATTGTGGAAGGTAGTACATTCCTTCTTGATTTGTATACATTCATTAATCTGTTTTGCTTGTAAAGAAGTCTGATTGCTCTTGTTGTTGGGAACGCTAAGGTGAGGATAGAACAACAATAATAGACCAAGATAGGATGGCTGCCAGCCATTTGGATAAAAAACAAAACTGTTACGGTGATACACGAAGGGCTAAATTGCACGCTCTGTTATGAAAGTGGTAACATTAGCTGTTTGCCTTTAGGAGAATCATACACGAAGTTGTGGAATGTTAGAAAATTGTATTTCTTTCAAAATGGGACAACTATAACAAATAAGGTTGACATGAGCTGCTTTAGGGCAAAACTTCCGTAAACCTTGTGTGAACAAACTGGCATACTTACTACTGGTCGAGAAGATAGAAGAGACCGCCCATACTATCCGTTCTTTGAGAAGGCAAAGCAACTTCAAATTTAACCTTCGATTTGCTACAACAGGATGTGCAGCGATGAAAATTCACGGTTGTTAATCAGTTGTTACACGGATGCGGCGTTAAATACGAAAGCACAATGGATCACTGACACTTGAACAATAATTTAAAACCAGCCTAAAACGGTTTGCAATCTCAGAGTGTATCAAGTTTAGCTAACGTGGACTATACTGACAAATTTGTCCAGTCAATGTGTGGGTAGCCTTTAAATTCCCTGTCGTGTTCGAGAATACAAGTCGAGTTGTGAGGAGCGGTTGGTTTTATTTCGTTTGTGGACATATAAAGTTGAAAACTTTATTGACACCCTAATTACGGGAGACCATAAACCAAAGTGGGGAACACATTGGTCATAAGGGTTCAAAGCGAAAACCTCGACTTCCCAAGCTGAGTCATGGAACATATTAAGGGTGATCCGACCATGACCAGGGAATATCAAGTTCTTTGGCCACTGTTCAGTTGTATTCTTCAAGTGAGTAGCAATCGTCCTGGCTGCACTCAGTGTGAGCTTTCATGATGATATTAGCTGACATGATAAGATCGTGTTAACGGTGAGCAAAACACGGTGAATGAGCCTGCTAAATGTGTGGTGATGTTTAAAGTTAGCATTATTTTCTTCATTCGGTATCTGATATACACAGGAGGACGCTGCACGAGTTTTGGTATAAGTTCTAAGGTTGAGATTGTTTCCAGTTGAACGCTATCCGCATTTGATCGCAGCTAATGCATTGATGCTTTTAGCCAAGGAGCGCCATACTCGAGTTTCGTTCATGTTACATCTCATGGGTGATGTATATCCTCATCCCAGAGGTTGCACAAGTCCTCGTGTTTTGGAGACTACTGTGTTAACTACAACGCTAGTAAACTCGCAGTAGACGTGACCAAATAATTATAACCAAAGGCCCAGTCACAACCTTGTGTGACCAGTATTCAACTTGCTCCATCATTTTGAAAGGATGGAAGGCGGAAACGCTCTGTTTACTCCAGTTGATAACCTCCTGATCCGAACTTTTCAGTTCGGTTGGAGCTACTGACTTCTTTGAAGCAACCTAGCATTACTAATAGCATTGGAAGATTCATCTTATCGAATATCATTTAGGACGATCTGCATAGTGCTGTTTAATACAACACCAACCGCAACACGCAAACGCTGGTTGGATGTAAACTTGTTTTGGATTTTGGCTTCAAGTTCAACATAGTTTTATAGGTAAACCAGCTTCGTAGCGGTGAAGTTTCTGTGACATAATCGTAAGGGTAGCGGCTTACTTAATGATCCACTTGGCATGTAAACTCAAGGAAAAAGCTGGTTAAACAGTGGTTTGGCCCAGATAATGAGGACAAACTAGTGACCGGATGGAAAAAAATCAGTGTGCTTTATTACAATGCACTCCTGATATTTCGTATTTCTTCCTCTCTCACAGTTGAAACGAAACTGTTTGCTTGTGTATCGACATCATTTCTGACATCTCCATTATGTAATTTCTGATCTACCGCAATCACAATTTCACGCTCATTGGTGGGCCGTTAAGCTCAGACTGAATGTGAGGATAGCATCGTCTCATTTAGTTCTTCACCCAAAAGATAGATCATGTCAAACAGGTTAAATGGTATCGTCTGTGTGCATAGCATACAATTTGCACTCTTAAACGGCAGTGTAATTAAAACATTGGGTTGCTTTAACGGGTAAACTATCCGGGAGCGCTGCTCTTTACCCCGCCTGAACAACGACATCCCATGGGCTTATAATGCTGTTGACGAGGTTTTTCTGAGAATAAGACACTTACGGATTTTCGTCGTGTGCGACTATTGACGTGAAAGCCCGTCGGCAGGTATTTGGAAGTCCTCTAATTGCTTGACTGATAATAGAGGCAACGATTGTACGTCGGCTGAATCATACACCGGTTAAGCAGGAGATGCTTCTGTCTCATCGCACATAATCCCATCCAGTTGCTGATTTTCTAAGACTACATTGTAGTCAGGAGATCAGATGGTTATATACAATAGAGAATTCAACCGTTTTCTGCGGTCACGATTGGTAAACATCGCCAACCAAGTATGAGACCGTGCGATTAGTTGCATCGTTTGTGAGAAGAAATTCTCAGATTGGGTAGTATGCCACACTCAGTCACGAGCATGTTAACTCTTTTTCCTTGTGAGCTTTCGCTGCTCTTGCAGTCACTTCGTATGTTACTGTGAGGAGACGGTGTATTCATGGCTACGGTTTAAAGATGTATCTATACACGTGTATGATTTATAATCTGCAACTTCATTTGGCTACCCATACCTTGTCCACCACAAACGTTTTCCAGTTTTTTGTTTCATCAGATCTTTTAATGGATACCGCTAAGAAAATGCATATTAGCAGTGAAAATGATCAGAGCTTACCTACCGTTTGCTCTGAACTAAGCTGCTGGTTGATTAGTTAACTGTCTAGACTTATTCAGTGAGTGAATGGTCGTGGAAACTGGGAAAATCCAAGTGATAATTGTTAACATGGACATATTTTGCGGTGAAATTTCATGATGTGTGCAAACTAGGAACCTAAGAGTAGATGTCGATTTAAGGATGTTTTGAACTACGACGAAAAATTTTGGCAACACTAAACAAAGACATTTCGTTCATCATTTACTATTGCGAAACTAGTATTGCACACTTATAGTCGGTAAGCATATCTACAAAAGCTCAAGAACACCGATTTGGTTAGAGTATATCAGTGATAATCTGGATAAAAGCGAACACAGAACAAAGTGTCTGACTTCATTACATCAATGTATTCCAGTCTGAATTGGGATGAGTATTAAGTTACAATACTTTGAGTAAAGTGTTCAAGCGTTATGTGAAACTCTTTAGGCGTCACATACCTACATACTCTAGGTCAATACTTCTGGCTAAATTATGCCTACTTCTGAGTAGATCGGTTTTAGTGTCTCGTTTTCAATGGTTCGGACGGTGAAATTTGAAGAACCCATAAATCTTTAATATTTCTCAAGTGCGAAACGATTAGGTCCTTTCAGAATTTTGGAAGAATTTAGAACATGGTGGCAGATACGAACATCTTGTATTGAGTTGTCAGTGGGAAATTCACGATAACACGAGTCGGTTTTTCATAGTAAACAAGTGGAGGGATCGATAAGTAATCAGCCGGTTGGGATAGATCACTAGGCCAGGAAAAGGTCAGGTTCACCAACAGCTGCTTCTGAAAATATGGAGGTGGTTTGACTCGATTAGTTACGACTGCCTCAGCAAACCTCATGAATCCTGGAGTAGAATAACGTAACAGGACTCTCACTGTGCGAGTTACATCGATAGCGTGGCCAGTGATCAGAGCGTGTCTAGCGACTGATAAACCAGAGTGCTTACATGTTTCAGCAAAATTCTAGTCCTCCGGCAACACGGACTTTTTCACCCATTTGGGTAAATCTTCCCATAGTCTAACGACCAAGCATCTTTCAGTCCTGCCTGTGTAACTTTCTTCGCATTTATACGTAAACTGGTAACCACAGCGTGAAGCACCACCGATGAGCTGGCTTCTTTAAACTGAAGGTGCTGTTGGTTTCTGAGTTTGAAAGATTACATGGAGTTCAGTTGCATCAAATGTTCGTTTAGATGAATCTCCCAGTCGTTGTGTTATTTGCTACATGATGTAATTATCCTTAAATGAAAGTTTTGTGTGAACCCTCTTTTTCTGTTGCGATCATTTTTTCGGATGGTGCTTTCTAGCTACTATATGTTTCTGTCACATTTTTGGAAGTAGCCATTTGACCGTAGAACAGAAGTGATCAATTATAGTTCCTCCGCAAGCCTGTCATAGGTAGATAATCGTCTTTCTCTTGTAAATAGCGTAGTTTTGAGTTGAATGTATGTGAAAGGTAAGTGTTAATGAACCTGGTATCATTTACACGCTATTTGATCACACACACTAAGCAAACCAGTTGCAATATCTAACCAACTTGACGGGCGCTTTGCGGTTTCTATTCGCTGGCTAATCACAGACGGGTAGTTAACCCGATTCCTCTGAATTGCTGTCGACAAGTGAACTTGTGAAGTGAAAAACTCTTCAAGAATTCAATTATGTTCGGTCCTGTCTTGTGCTAAATTAATAAAACGTAAACTTTGGTGACATCCGTTGAGATTACGAACTTCCCACTTAGTCGGAATGACCGAAACCTAAACACTTAGCATCTGTCCAGACGTGTCTTGTAGAACTCGGACAGGCAATAGGTAATTGACGTCTCCGCATTAGACTGTCTACACTTAACAACGGCTTCGTAAATTCAACAATCATGTTTTCGATAACCCAGTACACTAATAGAAGTTTAACACTCAAGTAGTTCAAATGATAATGAAGGTTGAATTGATTGGCATCTAAATTCAGTTTAGAGTGGTACATTTCCGGTAAAAAAAGGCCTTGAAAATAAAATGGTGAATTCCTGCTACCTAATTTTGCCCTAAAAAAATATAACGAGTTCCTCGAAAAAGTTTCGAATTCTCATGGCATTCCTCGGGAAACAGATGGAGTGTGATAGCTGTTGTTTTATTGCTCAGGTGTATCATTTTTTGCAATGACTGACAAAAGTTCAAAAATGAAATGTTCAAACAAAATTTCCTAGCTAGGTTAGCTCTGAAAAAGCAGTTATCCGAATGGTATGGGAATTTATTAATAGAAACACAAAGTAGTGTGTAGGCGAATTACTCTAGTGATAAACCTGAAGGTTTTCTGTATGTTCCCTTCATCGGAGTTCAGGTAACCGTGGTATCTGTCTAATTATGTGTGATTGTCGACTGAAATGAAAGGTAGTTCACATTCCGCTTTGTGTTAATGAACAGGCCGGACGGATCAGGAGGTTTCTTCGCAATTTCCATTTTGGCGTGTTCAGTTAACACAGAACATTGTGCATATATCTAGTCGATAGAAAATCACTAAACTGGAATTTGCCGATTGCACTTTTCCGACGCACCTCGACCGTTGTTTGATAGGATCAGGGTCAGAAGTTGTAGTTATATGGATATTATTCAGCCTGGAAGATCAACCAAACTGGGTAATGATGACAGAGATTGAGAAACCTTCAAAATACGTTGACGAAGTATCAAGTTACTCGCCTATTGTCTGGCAGTTGTTCAGCTGGTTTAATTTCGCCCATTGGCTGTACTAGATCTAGAAGTTATAATCACCAGATTCCAGACGAAATACTACACTGCCGTTACTGTGTCAGTGCTCGAGGCAATCTGTTATTATGGACACAGTACACTGTCACCTCGATGTTTCTGTCATATCCCGCGAACACCGAGACCAGATTATAAACCAAGAACGAAAGGACACCACATCAGATTGGTAGGATCTAACACAAGTGATCCTTCAGTCGAAGGTAGTATATAAAAACAAGCCAAAGAAAAGTTCCAAGAACGAATAAACCGAGGGTAGACACAAGTAGCGTTTATTAACTACAAGGCCATACGCACCATCTACAACGTATACACTACTGACTGTCCAAGAGGACTCTCTCAAGTCTTTCATAACATTTCATTTTTGAGAAAATAACCGGCCATTTTTGTTGTTTATGGGCAAGTTGTACACCGCAGTCGTGTTTGGGTTTGCAAATATTTTAAGCAACCTCCATAGTGTATCCTAGTGACCGTTCTGTTAACTTCCCGGTCTCCATACTTTGCTAACTTCATTTTGTAATAAGTGGACCTATTCATTCGCCTGCTTTCTTGGAGATGTAAAGAAACTGCATGGTCTGCTGCCAACTTGGTAAAAAGTGCCTTTTGAGTGCTTTGTATATTGATGTTTCCTTGTTCTGTATATCTGCCCACCGTTAATTGTTCTTCTAGTCGATGGCTCGGAAACTGACGTTGGTATCAAGATGCCATGAAATTTACCTACCACCGGAGATATAGCCCGAAGCTAGCAATTTGATGAGATTTGTTATTTCGGGTTGGCTAATCCCCCTCAGTGCTTGTTCATCACAGCAGCATACTCTGAGACGCTGATTGTATTATCGAGGATAACTAACCCTCTAGTCCCATTTAATCGCATGTAATCTAAAGAGAGATATCCTGCAGAACAGGATCGATCAGATGTTCCTGAAATATATCGCCTCCCAGCTCTCAGATGAACATTCGTCAATGGCGTATTCTTCAGTTCGCCAACTTCCTCATCACTTTACAAACACCAACTAGACTCAACTTTCGGAAGTGGTAGGTGAAGTAGGGTGCATTGCTGCTGTTGTGCTCACTGGTACGGTAAAACGATGCTGTGAAAACAAGTACTGTATTGACAATCGCAAATGCGACGCGCAAGCAGTGGCCTTCTGGCCCGAATAAACGATTGGTAGTTGCACAACAGCGTATGACAAAGCAACCAATCATACGCACGATTCAGTAAGTGTTAACTCATTTCAATCGATCAGTTCAGTTGAACGGACCTAAGCCGGTGGTAATGAGTGTGAAACAGTACGCCCGCCATGTTAACTGCAGCCAGTATTTAATGGTTATCCATCTCACTGCAAGTGAAAATGCAGGAAACTTGGTGCACTAAGAGAGTTCTTCTTGACAGCATTCAAAGTTATTCACTTATCTCAGGCACCACCTCCTGATGGAATTGTTCTGTGTAACCGCCTTTCAAATATGGGCTGGACTGACCTGTAGTCTGGGAGCGCGAGTCAAGGTACATACCTGAAGGTGGACAATACATATGTTGCGCAAACGCCACGACAACGTTACACATGGGAACAAGAAGCCATCGTGCTCCATTGGAAACCACACTCAAACAGCTTAAAGATAATGTTTTTCATGTTTCATACTCAGCATCACATGAAGTAACGGTGCACTGTGATTCAACTAGAACTAACTCTTGTCTGTTCGGAACTGCTTTGCTTCCATGTATACTGCAAATATGCTGATAATAGTTGTATTGACCTCTTTGCTTTCTGCAACTTCACTATGCCTTTCAAAGTCTGTAATTTTTGCTGCACGCACTCATAAAAGGCATGGTAATTCGCTTGGGTATAAGCCACAAATTGCCATAACTCTGATTTTATCATTCTGTTCAATACTGTCTGCAGCAGTAGATCTCTAAACGCACAATATCATATCAACATTTTGTTCACTGGTATCTTTACTATACTGTTCTATTGTCGCATTGTTCTACATTTATCGCTACTCTTGTTTCGCATGTTGGTGACAACTGTAAATATTCCAAAACCCAGAAACTGGCACAAGTATCATATACACAAACACAAACTGTGTGGACACTTCATTCGCGACCACCCCATTCATTTCCGTAGGTAGGTCATTCGGTTTGCTCTAGACCCAGTTTCATGAAGAGCCAAGTAACCCTGCAAGGTGTCGCCCAAGCATAGCTCACTTACAGTCAGTACGACTCATGATTCTCATAGTCTGCCCAGCTTATTTTGTATAACCCAGTCGTTTCAACAACTCCAAGAGTGAACACAAACGCATGAGACAATTCCTGTTCCCTTAGATTCTCTGGCTTCTTTGTATGTGAAAACAAATCCCGTACAGAATGTTGGCCTCACTTTAGAGCACAATAATCCGTGAAAATTAAATAACACGGCCGTTTATATGGCTTCAGGAAGCTGAATTCTACATGCTATCTAATTTCCACTTGGGTTAACAGCAAAGTATCTAATATTTCGTCTGCTGGAAGACATAGCTCAGTGACTAGACCCTTGTGAGGATCGTTGTGTGCTCTGAGGCAGCGTTAACAATGCTGATGTACATCAGTGAATTAGTTGTGCTGAATTCAAGGTCGGCGGACGACAGTTGAACAAAATATCACACGAGTGGACTTCCAAAATTTTCTAGCGAAGATCACCTTAATTAGTGACTCAGTCGGCTCAAAGTTAGATTAGATTTGCTACTAGGATGATTAGAATATCCAAGTTTCAAAGATGTTTGTAGAATAAAATTGAAGCTGGTCGGTTGAAGGGAATATCTAGATGCAAAGGTTGCCAAAATGGTATGTGTAGTACAATTTAAACTATACAATTTTCCATATCTGTTTCCATTTTAAGCACAATATTTCCCATTATTTGTTAAAGCAAATCACTTTGGTGCATTGGAATTTCCACGTCAGATTGCTGGACGTGGCGACAAGAACGCGATTGGCCCAACTAACCGGATGCAATATAGTCCGGTTTGAACACCACACCATCTGACAGACTGACAGTAACTGTAGCTTGAAGAGTAAGTTTTAAATTTTGACTCTTGGATCAAACAGTGTACGCAGTATAAAACCTGAACAGCAGTAGCTTAGCTGGATGGAATGTAACCAATAGATTTCGAACCTGGAGCGTATGCACATCGTTTCTGTTGACAGTGTTGGATAAATTTCATGTTGCCCAAGGTTATCCGGTAGTCATCATATATGTGTCCATGATATACAAGATTTTGTAGGAGTTAGTATAGGTAAACAGACACTATATTTACGTAGTTACTCTGTTGTACAAATTATGGTAGTTAGTAGGAATATTTGGGTGGTATTCAAAATGCGCTCCGCCCCCAGCGACTAAAAATTTGCAATCCAGACATGGATAGGTGTGGTTGATAATGATGAGGTGTCGGTAGGAACCTATCAACTAAGTCTCTCACTGCTTGACAATGAACAAAATGTTGGTTAAAAAGGTTAGTGAGATCTAACAAACTGAACAGAAAAATACGTCACGAAGGTGGTGTGTTAGGCTGGACAAGAACAGTTCCTCACTGTACGATCGAGCAACTCAAACACAACACAACAGTTATCACATCACGATTTTTAACGGAGAAAATTCTACTTACATTCCAATTCGCTCGGGGTTACGCAATCCTGGTTTGTACCGATATGTTACAATCCTGTGCTTTATTTAGTAATTCAGTGCTACGGCAGTCAGTCCGGTTTCAGAGCAGCGTTAATACAGCGAGGGAGACCGACAGATTGCGAAGCTGAAATCCTTCGATGGCAGAAAAAACCATGCGCAAATCAAATGAGAAATGCTGACAGTGGTATTTACTACAGGACACCTTTATGCTTGTATATTCGGGAGAAAGAGTGGTGCGAGCAGAACACAAACCGGTTATAGCAATAATAATGAAGTCATTGAGTATCGCTTCTCGCTGTCTAGAAAGGATAATGATCTGGCTACAAAAGTACGACCGCGAGCTGGGTATCAGCCGAAGACCAGCTGGATGTCGCCGATAGTCTTTCTGGCTCCTGTGCGCCCAATGCTGCAACGAACGATTTTTAGTTTGAGGCCATCGCTTTAGCTGCTCACAGGATGACAGCGGACAGAATGGTAAAGCTGAAGAACGCGACGAGAAAGACTCATGCACGTAGAATTGAGTGGTTTGAAAAACGGGTGATTTTAAAAGAAGAAACGTCTACTTGAAGGACTGGCAATAATTCTCAAGAAGCAGCAGTCGTCAAAGGAAAGATACTAGACATCTCGAAGATTTTTGTAAAGGAATTGACTGAAACCATCCATGTAATGCATGTTGGATTGAGTATTTGTGTCCGGAGAGGAAAGAAACTGCGCTATTGCTCAGACATGTCCAATACATGGAAGATTGTATAGCGAAATATGAACTTTGCAGAAGATACAACTCACAACAAGTGATGGGAACGATGCCGAGGCAGAACTTTTATAATGACTCTGGCAACTAGCCACGGCCTATACATACACGGCTTACCGTAGACCGTGTTTCGCATTGTTTTGGAATCAACTGGACGCAGTTTCAACGTGAGCGCAATTTTCAGTATTTTGTGAACTAGATATGACATACCGGATGTATTTTTATATGACAGTAAGCCCTAGTTCATGCATGCAGAATTCAATACGTTGACAAGTAGATGGGAATTGGAACATCGGGCAGATAACTCGTGTCACAAGCATTCAAACGGGAAAAACGAAGCTACAGTCAAGGTTACCATAAGCGTGCTCAACAGTCATCGGAAGGTACATATCTAATGATTCTGGAGAGCGGAAACTTTCCGAATGAGACCAGTGGATACTGTGTGAAGGAAGAGGATAAAATTGGCGGTGGTGTGTGAACTGATATGCCGAGACAACTCGGACGAGTTAAACGTTTAAAAGCATCTCTAACACAGAATGCAGCAGAAATGCGTTATGCTCGCGGAACTGGGAAACTAACAGGCCTTAAACCGGGAGACCTAATGCGGGTCCATTATACCTCTGAGAGCCACAGACAGTGGACACGTGGTGTGTTGATCAAAGATCGTGGGACAGATCATGCAATGTTGACGTGGAAGGAGTAGTGAGAAGTGATTGGGTGCAATTGACAGTGCAGATTTAACCGGAAAGGTGGACACATGATACAAGAATGTGGACAGCAAAGCTATCGAGAAGGAAAGAATGTAATGTAATTGAAGTGGATGAGCTTGCTGATTGGAGAACGATTAGCCAACTAGGGCTCAGGCACAAGCTGTTGCAAACGGAATTATGTTCGATCGGTGCCAACCAATCAAAAACGACGACCGGCTGTTACATGGAATTTGTTTGTAGGATGTGGTGTTTGAAACAATTTGATTGAACGCGCGTCGTATTCGAACAATCGAATTAAGTAGGTGAAAGTTGTGGAACGTAACAACCATCGGGTCAATCAAAACGTAGCACCTTCATCGCCCAAAGGCAGTCGCTAGGATTAATACTGTTGGTTGTCTATTAGTGGCATTGTTTTTCCAATAAACCTGGACTGCATTGTGCCACACAGGCTACTGATGTTCTGATTTTCTTAAGTCACTAGCCAAGTACGCAATGCCTTGCAATCCAGCGAAAGCCATACCTTATTGGAATGGCTATTGTGGATGGGGAACAATGGGGTAAAGGTATATCAGGGCGGTCATGTGGTCACACTAAGCACTAACTGAAACATACTAATTCGCAGGAATCAAAAGCCAGATGCCCTAGAAAAAGTTTATTTTCAACCTTTGATATGCTTACAGAATATCACACCATCCACTCCCTTGGGTGCTCACTTCAATGAACGTTCCACTAGTCATCAGTCGTAGGTGCTTCCTTTCCTCTACAGTCACAAATCTTATTGTGTTCTTTTGTAGGCATCTACTGTAGAAGATAATTTTAAAAATGCAACACTGAGTTGATGGTCGGCGACCTAAGAGATAGTGGGAAAGATATAATATTTTTCATAATGCTGATGCTGGTGGCAGTGTAGTTAAAAAATTGTATTCGTTCAGAAGATAAAAATGGGTAAATCTAGGTTATCAGCGTTTCTTTTTTAAGCGGCTGCAATTGCATTGAACCAGACGTGAGATGGAAGATATCAATCGAATAATTAGTCTGACAAGCCAATAGTCATTTGATGAGTGATGCCCCAACTGACCCCATAACATTTTTCTACTCAGCTGACGTAAACTCGTCATAATTCAGCCAATCAATAAGACAGTCAATTTGCCATGTGATCCATCAGTCTTGGGGGTTTAAAGATTAAGACGTTCGAGTGTAGAGTTCGTTTTCGAAATTGACCGAATGAAAAGTTCATTTGACTTAATCAACTGTGCGTGATATTCAGTTTGACTAGACCAAAATCCCATACTGTTCAACAATGCAACATTTTTAGATTGCTCTCCAAATTTACTGTTTTGCGTTGCACAATTGTCTGGGGATTCACACCACGACTGACTTATGTAAATACCAATGCCCCATCATGGTGATCGTACTTTAACGACCGGCTGAACCAATATGTTTTGAAACCTCCAAGTACAGCAATTACACCTTCAGTATTTTGTAGTACTAACAGTGTGTAATATAGTCCTTTCCGGAATTAGATACTTTTTAATGTATACTAAACAATGCGTAAGATGTTTTTCTAGTGAGAGGGCGTACACTTATAGGAATCACCAATGTGATTGACGCTCCACGAATCTGAATGGCATCCGTGAGCACTGGCGAATTTCGTGGTTCCGAGTCCGCACCCTAAACCGATTCGGTCAGACAGTGGGAAAATGAGGCTTAGTTGGGCGCTCGAAATATTCGATCAACAGCTCTTCATTACGTGACAACGAACCCGCATTGTTAGCACACAGTGCGGCCTTCTTCACACCATTTTAATCCATTTTGAGCTCCGGAAGCCACTCATTTGTCGATAGCTGTTGATAGACCGTTCCATTTTTTCGCTATATGCAAATCCGTTGTATTCACAGATCTTATCTTTATTAGGATGATGATGAATTGAAACAAATTCCCTGCACTTTGCAAAGAGCATAAAGAAAAAACCGTTTTCAAATGAATGACACCTTGAATACTTCCGCGCCAGAAAATTGTGATGTGTACAAATTACTGTTTTATTAATGTCCCGCCGATTATGGGCAACGGACAAATATCACGTCGACAGAGTTACCGAACAAGTGTTGCTCAATTCCACCTGGCACGAGAGCCACTGTCAAGAACTCCAGCACAAACTGACTAGAAGCCTGTCTAAACACCGTGAACATTACTTGATCAATCAACCCAGAAAGCCGGAAAGAGCCTCATATTTTGAATTACCATAATGCTATAGTCACTCTGGTTTTCATCCATTCAGTTAGTGTTAAGATTATATGACGCAAACGAGTTTCAGAGAAATGCTCCATTCTGGAAAATCGTTGTATGTGCAGGAGATTGCTTGTAGTGGTGTTCGACGAGAGCGCTGGAGTTCTTTATTCCACCTGAAACTATGGAATGTGTGTATGTGGAATTCAGTGTGTCGTGTTAACTTTTTTCTCGCTGCTAAATATCGAGGTGTAGAAGACACTGTCTAGTTTAAACTCTTTTTCCAAACCACGAAGACCCTATTGGAAATATTGAATGGTCAGACCAGACAAAACAGAAGAGCCATCTCGTTCTGTTTGTGTAGTGATGTTTCAAGAATGGAGTTTCCAGGCTTTCACGTATTGTGTTGTAGGTGGATTTTCTTAAGACTATGGACCGTGTCAGTTACTCGGGTATCATAATCTCTTAAGCTCATAATGTCGGTGACGACATATTGACGAACTTAACAAAGATAAGTACCGTCTTTGGAGACACCACAAAGACACCGGATTGTCATTGGAATTACAAGCGTATATTCTTTTATGCGCTCTATTAAACTTACTGGTTAAAAAATCTGGCTCTCTTGTGAAGAAGATATGAAAAAATTGATGTTTCTGGTAGCAGATGTCATTACGAATTACCTTTTATCCAGTGGGTTTGTCATTTGATGGACGCTGCTGTTCGTTAGCAACTAACTCGGAAACCTCAGGATTTGCTTGCAGGTGGTTAACTAATCACGCTTAGTCTATGATAACTGCCTCATATACTCCGCATGCTAGCTGGAGGTTTGACCCACCGGGCGTTATATACTGAGAGCACCAAGAGTTGGATGAAACTGTGAGGTGGTCACGTAACGAAGTGTCCATAAGATATAAAGAATCTGACTAATCCGTTGTCTTGTTAAGGATCTTTTCATCATAAAATTTTGTGTCTGCTAGTGCTGCGTGAAATATCTGCTCGTAGCACGGAGCCGCGTGTTTGCATTTATATGACTATAAAAATGAAGAGGTGGATTAAGGTAAAAAGCAGAAGTGAACGCTGTGCAGATTTCGGTTTCAGTTAACTTATGGGTTTCAGCCCGAATCTTGCAACAGTCGTACGGAGACAAGCTTTGACACCAAAGATAATAGGTCCCCACATCGACCTGATCAACATTGTTGACGAGATTACAGTTTGCAATTTGACTCAGAGCATGTAAACATGGCAAGATAGGACAAAACGTAGGTGAGCACAGTAAACGTGTCGAATTACCGCTTCTTGTGAGAAGAGACTATTTAGTCAAGCTGTTGGTAAGGGCTATTTTCTACGGAAACGCTCACAGATCAGAGCGTCGCACGGTTTTCTACTACATAAAGTTGCCATTATGGAGAGGTTATTGGGTACGTGTGGAATGACCGATAGTCACAACGATCTCGAAGTATGGCTTGTGCTAGTGAATTGTGCACTCCAATCTTCACGGAAAATGTGATAGCATGACAGCGACACAGATAACGTGAGCTAACAAACAACATCAGTGATTTAAATTTGCAAACTGAGTTCATAGCTTACATACAGTCAGTGGTGATTCACCTTTCTTGAAAAGCGATCTCTTAAACCTCCCTCAAAAGTTCACCATCACTGCTGACAGTGGGAGTGGGACACAACCATTCTCATACCACTGTCCGTACATGTATGAAACTTGTTACAGTAACATCTGTTTGATCGAGGATTTAAGTGAACCGCTTATGGTGTACCAATGTTTGAGGCGACATCGCCACATGAATTGATTCGTGGGTCATCATCTGGGAGTATTTCTAACACTATCGCCCCAGTAACTACGGAATTACACCTCCGACGCCTTGTGTACTTATTTATTGATATATCGAAATATGTTGGACAACCATCACTACTTACCACCAATTCCCAAGTCCATTCGTATTTGACCACAGTGGAATGCATGGAGCAGCGCTATTGGCATTCGAATGCCCATTGCAATGGAAGTGAATATTTATGGTGGTGAACGAAGCCCTTATTCGCTGAATTTTTTGTTCTGTTTACGCACAACGAAGTTAGCGATCTGATAAAATTCCAAGTTATTGATGTCGTCAACATTTTCATCTACCTTTATCCAACGTAGGAGATGGATACGGAAGCTTGCTTAATTTGCCTTCTGGTTTACTAAAAACTCCTAACTGACTGGCTGGATTATTAACCTCCAGCGAGTGGTTATGAAAGCGGATGCTCATATTTTAACTGAAGTATAAACTTTCCCGAACTAAAAATTTGACGCTACTGCTGTAAAATACATTACGTCAATTCAAACGGCAGTTCATCAAGATGGCAGACGTCATATGCGTGGTGTGAAAAATAAACGATGGTCCTCATAGTTTCACATTAGCCTTAAGAAATTCTGGGTTTGAAGGTTGGCCGTTGACTTGGGAGTGTTAAGGACGGAAGCATTATTGAACTTGTGTACCTCACCAAAATGCTATGGATATGTGTTGCGAGAAATCTAAAACACAGACTGTGCTGAAATCATGAAGATATCCGAAGTAACGCAGATTTACCGCCTTTATTCTGTCGAAATTAAACACATTCGGTAATGCTGAGCAGTGTCTAAGCTGATGGTCATTACTGTGAATCAATCAAAACCAAGTTAAGTGTGCGAGTGTCATCCAATTAGCTATCGTCAAGGTTCCATTTAATGAGTGAGCGGTTTTTAACTTCCGGAAGAAAATTCGCTGTCTCACGAAAATATTGGACTCAGTTCAACATGCTCTGAAGTTTGTACAAGTTTTAAAATGGCAAAGTGATCGGGTCAAATATAACCAGAGGCGAGTCGACGGACGAGGAGACCACCGGTAAAGTACGAAACGTGCAAGGGTTTTCTGTCACTTTCATTCTAATTGTATTAAAACGGCTTCCTTGTTTATTGCTCAGCCAGATGAATTACAGAATTTCGCTTGCGGAAAACGTATGCCAGATGTCTTTTTCCTACGGAACTCAGTGACCTAAATAGGGCATACCATGTCTACTGAACTGAATATTTTCTTACTTGACTTAGTAGTACCACTGAGCATTTAATTGACATCGGTTATTTGGTAACCTGAACGTGATTTGTATGAACCAGACACTGCTCACGATGTATGGAAGATCGACAGATTACGCAATTTCATGTATTTCACGTGTATACCACAAGCGTACACACATTGCGGCAGTGGTGGTGTCGGTTGCTTGCTTGAAAGTATCTTTCATCGATTGCTTCAGCCATTGTCTAAGCTTGAGCCCAAATCGTCCGAAACTTTAACTGTCACAAAAACGCCTAGCAAATTAGTTCCAAATGTCTTGTTCAGCGAGTCAAAACATTCATAAGAATTGTGTAAACCGAGCTCTCATGAAGAGTGGACCATAATCAGGGTAATTGAATGAAGGATGGGCTACACCACTTCCGTGTTTAGAATCGGTTATTCGGGCATTTGTGTGTAAAGGTGTTAAAAATTTGTCAAACCAGGCGTTGCACATAATAAACCGAAGACAAGCAGTAGCTACGATTGCGGATGTGATCTTTATTCAACAAACTGGTCAGTCTTGGTTTTAACGAATAAGACCTGTTTCACTTCAAGGTGTCGTTAGTGAAAGTGCACAGTCTGAAAGAATTGTGAACAGTGATTGTTTGGACCGATTTTGTAGAGATTATGTGAATGGGAACTCGAACCGGCTATCCTTTTTGTTATGAGTCAACACTCGTGGGACTGGTGTCCGAACGAATCAGAACATTTATTCGTGGCGCTGAGGACTACCAGTTCAATCCCCATTCAGGCCAACTCTACTTGGTGAATCCAAACAAGAACAGGACCGGCTGTGGAGTGTCGTTTTGAAAATGAGTATCAAGAAGCATTAAAGACAAAGTGCAGTTGCCTTTGACGATGACATGACGCAAAATCGGCTACTCATAACATGATTGCTCGGCGCTGGGTGATCACGTACCGCGGTAGTACATAAAGGCAAAACTGTTATCTGACGGGGTGTGTTTAGTATTGAGAAATACCTGCGGATTAACTGGAACGTCAACAGATAGAATGTAACGTGACTTGGATTGTTAGACAGAATAAAAATGAGTATTTTCATAACATCTAGCTTATTGACTGGCAGTTCTAAAAGCTTGGATTTTATAATATTAATCTGCTATGATGCATAAAGATTTAGTAGTCAGCCCGACTTTGGTTGCTCTTCAAATAATGTATTTTGTGGCTCTCTGTGTTATGGGAAACTGACACTTTCGTTGACAACAACTGCGTTTAACTTTTTTCTGTTGTAACTTCAAATGCCATTCGTTTATCTTCAACCGTTATTATCAAAACGAATATTTTTCCTTGTAAAACATTTCCATCAATCGTTAACAGCATTAGTCAATCGAACTGAACATAACGGTACCAGTGACCGGGCGTACTGATTGGATCTGTCGGGTTTTAACTAAATTTGTAAACCCAGTCACCTGATATGTGACTCACCTTGAGTGAGGTTCGATCAATTGCGAAAACGGATTTACTTGCAAGCATCTCATTTGAAATTCCACGAAGAATTTGTTTATTTCAACATGCTTCCTGTCATTGTCCTCAGTTTTCGGAGGCTTCACCCGAAATGCAGACCACAGCTGCTAACTAGACTGTTCGGCTGATTTGCTAAAGGGCGACTCCGGAAAGTGACAAGCTGTTCAAGCCATTTTAGAGCGATAATACAGAAAAAATTGACCAAGCGGACAACAGAAGTAACTATTCTTGATCTTCTACTCACCCGACAAAAAACAAATGGCAGTAGACAGTCCTTCGAAGGTGAATATGTGAACTTGAGTCGGAGTAGTAAGATCATCGAACTGATATGATTCCTCCGAACATAGATCGCTACCACAAATCATTTTCTAAAATCTACACAATAATGGGTCACATGCAGTTGGCCTAGATTCCAACAATTAGTGCTTAATGAAATCATGAGGTTAATTTGTAATTGGACGAATCAACTTCCTGTGGTGATTGACGGTGGCGGTAGTCATTCCGGTCTCTGAAAATTGCCAATACGTCGAGGGACACTGGGCTATAGAAGCCATATATAAGTGCGACTGTAGAACAAAACTATATACCCGAAATGCTGTCAACAGTTTTACTCTAGAACATATCGGCATACTTTTGGAGTCAAGGGGGCGATACCCATGGACAGCAGAGCGCCACTAGCAATGATTAAACAGTAAGATGTCTACAAAGATTGTTGGTGAGAAGCAAAATAGACTTTGAAATAACATAAAACCATGAACATATACAATCCCGTTAATGATGTCCTTCTTCAGGCCTTTACACTCAACTTACTTAGCGGAATATACGAAGAGTGAATCCATTGTCACGTGACATTACCTGTAGAAGTAACGGTGGGGGTGCACCGTGCAATATAAAAAGAACAAGCAGTTGAAGAGTTGACTGATGTGGTAACCAATTGAATGTGACTACAAAGATGTTTACTCCATAAAGCATTAAAGCTTTTGTGAGACTGTAAACAAGCTGCTGAGGAGAGGATTTTCAGAGACGAATGAATTGTGTGGAGAGGTTGCAGTAAACGTCAATTGAACAGATCCGTTTGTTGTTGCGAAACAAGAGAGATTTCTACTGCCGGCCTTATGTGAACGGCAACATGAAAGACAACATAACGAAATGCAACTTTGTGCAGGTCTCTGCTAGTGAAAGGAACAATAATTAATGGCTCTCAGCAATTTATGGCAGACAACATTTTCGCATTAGCAGTCCAATCACACTTGGTTACAATAGACTTTCACACAAGTTTTTGAAGCCGGCTAGTCAGGCAGTACTAGCACAAATCTCAATACTAACCTCCTATACTTTCGGCTTGCTGGCTTTCGCAAATCAAACGTATAGTTCTCCGATGACGGACCTGCACTTTTGTGCCCGGAAATTATAGATGTTTGTAAAAGCACCAGATTCCGGCCATCGCACAACCAATCAAAACCATATCCAGTCAAATGAAAGAGTTTTAGTCACAGTCATGGTTGCGATACCGTTCATATTTTACGTTACTAGAAAAGGTAAACGTGTCAGGTGAGAAATACAGCTACAATGCATCAGAAGGTGTGGTCAGGAAGAAGATGCTACATAATTCCTGGTGACAAATGAGCTGATTCTCTTCAACATGGCTGATGAACCTGACGATCAAGGGAACCCACAAAGACAGAACAAACAAAGGGTGATGACTGTGTTCTCATTCATGAGAAGAAAGAATCTGGTGAGCTTAAGAGAGCGATTTTTGCGTGTCACAAGCTGTGAGGGATTGCCCAAATTGAGTCAGTTAAAGGAAACTGTCTGAAAGAGGTAACGAGCTTCATTCCCAATAGAGAACAAGCAGTCAACAAAAGTGGACGCATAAGCTGCTGTGCACAAAGCGGCAATCGAGCAGCGCCAACAACTCATCAGTTGTTCCAGTAAGTTTATCTTTAAGGGATAGGCGGTTAATATATTTATCCGAACGTATGTCAGATTTCCGCGTCTATACTGGCTGAAGGAAAGCTGTAGGGCACAGAAAAAGGTGATCGAGCAGAATCAAAATGCTGACAGTTTGGTGGAGTTCAGTGATTTAAATACCAGCGCCTGTCCATAAAAGTTATATCATTTTAAACTTATTTGATACCACTTCGTGTAGTTTTAAGTTCGATATAGTCAGTCGTCCGACACACATGGTTGTTTTGGCACGTGAGTGACAGCCTAATTAAATTATTCCAAGTCTCAGTGTCGCAATTTGGAAACATTTTGAAGGTGTTACTGACACATGCGTCACTCATCCGAGACTTGATACAATCGGTCGTTCTGAAGAATGTATTAACAGAACTGCTTAGGATGCTGTTTAACAGCTTCTTGTCAACTGACCATCTACGGAAGCTTGGAAGGAGTTCACAAACATTTCAATCTCGAGGGTGGGCGTGAGGACTCACCTGCTTTAGGTGACCTTGATATTAAGATAGATTTAATTAGATAATTGTGGTAGACCTCCAACTCATTACAAAATCCCAGTAGAGCTCCGAAAAGGCAAATTTTTGTCAGAAACTTGTTATCTGCCCACGAGTATTGGATGAAGCCTGGCGATCCGAATACCCAATCAGAATGTTTGTTTTTACAAAGTTTTGACAAGGTTGATCACCCTATCTATTTACCGGAACTTTACCGTAAGATACCAATAGGTATTTACTTGCGCAGCTGGAAAATTAACTTAACAGAAGTGGGTTCAATACTACTGCGAATTGACAGCTAGCAGAATGGTTCTATTCAACAGCGGTATTTATTAATAATCCACCTCAGATCTGCTGTCAACTAGCTCAGTTGTTCTTGTATTGCCAAAACATTGGTGCTGTCGTAATCCAATTACGCGAAAAGTTAACAAACGGTAGGTTGCCCGGAGTATGTTGGAACTCAACAGAATGACTCGATTCATCTTAACAATTGGTCTCTAGATAGCCTTTCATCGAGCAGCTTCAGTAAATATAAAATCATGCATACCCGCTCTGAAATTTGTGGTGACTAATACATTGGTATTACCAATTTATTCGTACTCGTATGCGAACCAGATCCTAGGATGTTGTTACCAAACAACTAAACTTTATCCTTACATTGTACAGCCTAGGCTATACTACAAAAATGACACCATCTGCTATGGGAGAAATCTACGGAATCTCCCATCATGAAATCTAACTCAGTATGCTGAGAACCATCATCTGCCCACAATAACGGACTTACAATTAGTTCTGTCACCTACTGGATGTGTTTAGAAGAAGCCTAATATGAGAATTCAATGGAGCTAACCAAATGAAGTCAATTATCAACAGATTACTTACCTAAATTCCCGATGCTTCAAGTAATTTGCTTACAGACCGCATTCCACTAAGCAAAAATACGCATCTAAGTAACCAATCTCTGCAAATGCACTCTGTATTAGAGGATGCAATATATTAACAAACCTTTTCAACACTAAGATCCGTCTACATTGCAGTGCGGTGTCTAACGCTGTGATTACGGTTGAATCGATTGCTGGTTTCAACGACTCGTTCGACGAACTCACTAATGGGAAACACTATTATGTGCCACGGGTGTTCTGTTCTCCTTCTTAAGACACTGTCAGGAGTACGTACATCCACGTCACTGTGTTTCACTGTTCGCTGTCAGCATAATACTACGTCACATTCTTGTTAAACGTTTCTTTAATTGGCTATATTTCATTTCTTTGCTTTCGTAAACCATCTAAAACGCTGTGCTATGCAACCAACACAGAAACATAAAAACACAATCAAAGATCTTGTAAAGACTTTTTAGTCACAGAAAGCCGTCGGACGCACCATATTAATTTGCCGTGACACGGATTTCACCTTATTCTCCAGTGAAACTTGTCTAGATCGGTTTACTGATTGTTATCGTTGTCTGACGTGACTTGCTGATCAGACTGAATAGAGATCTTACCCGTTCTTATCTCATTGGTGCATATCAACGAGTAGATGGACCACGGTAGTTGGTAATATTTCTTGTTGCCTATGTCGTAGCAAACAACAACAACCAGGAACGTAAACAGCACCAGTGGGATGGGGTGTAAAATAAGAACAAAAGCAGAAAGCAAAAAGAACACCGTTAAACTATGAAGTTCATGGGAGTCTTTGGCTCCTCAGTGAACGTTTCTGTTAGTTTGAGACAGTTGTTTGAAGGGATTACATTGTTTGGCTTTTGTGAAAATCATGGATACCACTCTCTGCGGAATTCCAACATTTTGTTAATTAGAAGCTCATACCTTCCGAAGCAGGTTTGTTAATCTAGAAGAGGCCTATTCGTTAAAGTCCTCAGCTTTGACTGTATTTAAACCAGTGACATAAACAGTTTGCTAAATCGCGGCAAACACTCTACCTAGTGGACCAAGGAATGTGATATCTTCCAGCTTCAGGCATAGTTTCGTGGGATCAGCAATCATGTTGATAGGTTTCAGCATGAACTTCTTGAGACCTCCTGCCAAGTAAATCAACCATCTGGACTGTTAGGTGGGTTCCATATGAAACAATAAGTCGGACAGGTGCCTCGGCCTAACTGAGATTTCCGAGCGCCCGGCGCTGCTTCGTAGTTCAGTTGGTAGAGCATTTACCACGACTGAGTACGTTGTCTCTTTCGATGGTTCGATTTCAATCGAAGCTTAGATTTTTCCAATTTAAACGTTTCCTGGGTTTTTATTTTGTCGGCGTTATTCGAATGAAACGAATGCGGGACTTAGCGCAAATCACAAGAACATTGTCACATGGAACCTAGTGTGATGAATATGAACGATCACATTATAATACTGGCCAGTAGTCCGGCGAAGGCGAATATTTAGGTATTGAAGCAACTGGGGGAAAATACAAGAAGGATAAATAGAGTGCAATCTGGCAAGAAATTATGTGGGTATTAGTAATAATGGCATTAAGGGTTGTGCTATCCGCCTTTTTGGATTACAACACTAGTCCCTCCCAGACTACGTACAAATCGGCTGGTCAGTTGCGTCATTGGCTAGACAACTGCATATGCCCTGTTCTCAAGACAGTGAACGCTTACGTGGCCTACGAAGCTTCGACCGACGATTCAATCAGAAGTCTAGTGTTTCATCGCGATTTTGCGCATCATTCTCCTTTTATAAGTGACATTTATTCACAATGTGAACCAGTATTTTCAGTGGGAGTTGTTGGGTTGAAACATAGAAAGACTGCTGTCCACCCGACAACAGAAAATTTTAAATTGAACACCACTCGAAATCGATCACTGCCTCCACACTTATACGGACTTTCATCCAATCCTTTTTGAAAAAAAGCATCAAACTCGAATTTCGTTCTCATTAGGGCTAGTCAGCAATGCCTATCTTTGCCAAGGCCTGGACTGGAAATGTGATCGACTTTTTATGAGGCAACTTTACTGAACAATACGTCACTGACCTTACACTGGGCATAACTGAATTATCACAAGCAATCAATCAGCCACGTTTGCTTGTGATTAGCAGTCAGAAGAGAGACGCAAGAAAGCCAAATTCAAAAGATTGGTGGTCTTGTATTTTTCTCCTTGGGAGTAACACCGGTCGCAGCCCGTCTTTAGTTAACTTTCTACGTCTTACTTAAAGTCGAACGTTGGAAATCTGATTACAGTCAGAAACACACAAGGGAAACGTGGAGTTCTACTTAATTTGTCCTGAAATTTCAGCCACAGGTTGAATACCTGTGAACCAGTTTTGCCAGAGGATTTACTAACAGGAGTGTCGTTCACATTTTGCATTTGTTAATTATACTGATTTGCCATCAACGTTACAAATATGCACGTATTATCAGAGTTTGTTATACAACGATAATCACTGTGAAATTTCATAACGCTTATTTCACGAATTCAAACGCATAACATACAAGTAATAGGATACGTTGTGTATTATAGGAATGTTCACCATGTTTTGCCTGCGATTTCATCTGGTTGTTTAGGCTGACCTTAATTGCGAAAGATTTACAACTGGGTCGATACATAGATTGAAGGGAGTAGCAAAGTACAGGACGTAACAACCATCTTCGGTTATTCGTTACAAATACCTCAGGTTAGGTATTTCAGAACTATAGGACGGGCGGAATACTGCATGGTGGTTAGATGCAATACACAGAAAAGTTCTACTGTGAGTCTGTCTGATCCAGGGTAATCTGCTGTGCACGAACCACTTTACAGCCAACCAGAAAGACCCACCTACTACGCTTGTATTGTATTTTCTAACATTCCCTTCCATCCGACTTTTGACAGTTGTTTATTAACGTGTTCACTATGTGTGTGGCTAAAATTTGTCAGTGTTCCCGCTGCAAGCTACTGTGGATCACAAATAATCGACGAGGTACTACCACCTAAAATCTGTTGAATGACACTGCGTTCCCATCGTTCGCTAACAAATTCTGTTAGAATGGGTGCCATAAAATAATTCAGTTTTTATTAGTGGCAATATCCAATGGTTAACATCGGATGAAAGGTACACACCGGAAGTGTATTTGCTGTACAATACACAGCCTTGCTGATGAGTGGAACGACAAATGTGTTCGAACTGGAAGTCAGCTGTCATCACCAGCTGGACCAGCAGCGGGAATAAATCACTAGAAACGTGTACATGTAAAAAGTATCAGCAAGGAGACTGGTAGTGCATTATTGCTAACGCATGTGAATACATATCATCCCCGTAAAATACAGTTTACAGTGATGTTTGCGTGCTGTTGCCTACTTCGTTATGGATGTTTAGCAATGCATGATTCTCTAGATTAAGAGTTCTTTGTGATCACAACTCGACAGTCAGAACGGATACATGTGTATTGAAAAATTGAGGAGATGTAACGTCACTCTCTGTTTGGTGAGGTGTTGAAGTTTCGCCTCGTCGGTCCATTCCTTACCAGAAGTCTAAAGTTACAACCTTTATTAAATAAATCACAATTTAACCTTCAGACAATGTGCAACTGTGAATTTTGTCACAGTATACCTTATCAAAAATACACACGTTATCAATACACTCCTAACTTTTACTCTGCTTTTACAAAGACCGCATGAAGCAGCTTCATATATTTTCACACGCAAAATTATGGTCACGTGAACCTCAAGCGCATCCACCAAATCGCGGTAGAAGCACTTTCTGCGCTAGTAGAATATCTGAACTCCCGATCACATTTGCCGCTTATTGACGTGTGATAAGAGTTAACAGTTTTAAATCGTTCTAGGGTCGTATATCACTCAAACAAAATTGGTGGCTAGATTTTTTGGAATAATTCACAGCTTTGTACATTTTATAGCTTGTTTATCAATCGTACTACTGAGTTGTATAAAGAACCTATTAATCATGTACTTTACGCATGAATTTATATTCGAAACGCAACCTGAATAAAAGTCAAGAAAGTTAGTTTTGAAGATGGAATAGATATTTTACGGTTTACTTCTATAAAAAAATGTTTGTCCACCAGTTAACCTTGTCATAAAAATTTATCTTTTTACTGCTCGCTTTACGGAAGATAGTTAATTTTTGTCGTTGAGTGTATATGAAGTATACTGAAAAAATTGCGGAATATGTCAACATGTATCAGTGGAGAATCCTACGTATCAAAGTTGTTGACATCATGTATGATTATATTCTTGAATAGTTTAGTTCGTCTCAATACTGTGTTAAGGAAAACACTGATATTCACACGATGCACAAGGTCAGGTGTAAATTACCTGGTTCCAATAACCCGAGTCCGTTACGTTGGTGTGCAGGTAACTGCAAGTGGCTTACTAATTTGGTTCTGTCATGACCATAAGCTCCTGTCTACAAAAAGAATGAGCTCTTTAGAAAAGAAACGTTTAATAAGGAAACTGTTCTGTCGCCAACAGTCGTACACCACAGTACACTGTGTGGTCCTGTTTCGAATAACTTTTTACAGACAACAGTAGTGACAGCTGGTTGTTAGACATTATGCAACTTCAGCGTTCTATGTGAATCAAGTTACTAGATATTTTACGTTTAAAATCAAGTGAAAACTGTGCCTCCTACATGTTAGTCATTCAGAGCAAAATATAAGGTTTTTTATTCGTTAAAGAAACTCCATTACCCAAATTAAAAAAAGTTGCCCGAATTAAACGTCAAAACGAATTTTGTTTTAAATTATCTTTTCAGATGGTCTGCTTAACCATTTAAACCAACACATTCAGTCGCATTAATGTGATTCAATGGATAAATGTTATCGGAATCTTACTTGAACCACTCGGTTTCCTTTAACGACTTTGTCAGAACAGAAGGAAGATACGCATTGCGATATACCAAAATTCCCTTTACTCTCAGCAGTGGCACACAAGAAATATACAGGTTATATACGACGGACGGATAAAAATAGACAGCGTATGGACACTCCCACTGAACACTGTCATCAACACCCCGGGCAACAGCCGCTTTTATGAATACAACGCAAGTTGGCGAGCCCTTACCAACACAGTATTGTTAAAGACCACTTGTTCTGGGTTCTGATGGTGGCACATTATACCCAATCATCTGAGTGCATCACACCGGTAGCACATTGTTGCGAGGTGTTTGTCAATCAATGATGCTGGGTTTCCATCAAAGGATCAGTTGGGTTGAGAGTGGTGAGTAATCGGCTGTTCTAGCTGTTTTGGGACGTGTTCTACCACTCGATGAGTTAATCGTCAGTTTGTTCTGTCTATGTTAAAGTCATTGCAACTGCATAGAAACCGGTAGGCAACGTGTGATGCAGAACAGTAAGAAAATATGTAGGTCTGGCTCTTTGTTGGGTTGAACCGAGCACAACTTGGCAACCGCATTTATCAGAGATGAGACTGAATTCGGTTTGTCTGTGATTTGCTAGATGATTCCCTCTGACTTAGACGGAGTTTTCATCTTGGCCAAGGCAATGACATTCGCAAGTGGTCACCAGTAACAAAAACGAAACTCGAAAACGGTGCGGGCTGAAAGGTGTATGGGGATGCAACAACTCCGATCAGCTGTGAGTTGTGTTCAGCTTGTATCAAGCAAATCGCCCATTACTTGCTACTGATTTGTCCATGTTGACCATTCACAAATTAGAGGACAAAACACTGCAAGGATTCCGCAGTCCGAATTACCGAAACTCAACTGTATTCTCAGACTCGACGTTGTGATATTCAAGAGCGGCAAAACCCAAGTTGCCAATGTGATCATTTTTGACCTTCGCAGAATGAAGACCGCAAGTGGATTGAAACGGAGAAAATACTCTTTCTGATGGATATTAGACAGATGGCCTAGTGCGCATTGATGCTCATTTTCTGAACAACACTCCTCCCAACAGCGTAATTTTTTATAGCTCTTATTAGTTGATTTTTCACACAATAGTCACTACATCGATAATCCAACTGAATGGCCCAAAAAAGCCAAATAGATTGTTTCGCATTCATTCATATGTGAGAAGTACCTAAGACACGTGTGTGAATGACAGTGATGCACGATTTATGTATCACGTATGTTTGATTTTTCACATAATTTAAGGAATGAAGTAGATCGCATATGTGAAACTGTATACGCTTTATATGTAGTGATTTATTCGTGAACTCACATTATTCGAGGAGTCTACAAAATTCCTATTCTGGACGCTAGCCGCATGGTAGATAAGCTAGGGATAGGTGAGCAGTCGACTTGGGTTGAAACTGAACTAGCTGATCGGAATGCGTTAGTTTCTATCTGTGCGAATAGAAGTGACTAGGCTATGTTAGTTCCACCCATATCAAAGTCATATTGTACATAGATAACTGCGACTTGTTTCTAATGTGAACAAGAAAGAATGGATATAACGGACATAACCCACTTGAGCCTAACGTACTAGTTGTCTCTTGGCCAACAGTGTACCGTGGGTACACTGACGACCTATTAATCCAAAATGGTTAGTATATTCGCGGTTACACACACCTCAACGCCAAATAGCCATGTCACCACGACCAATTGTACGGATGGGTCCTTTCCATACCGCAAGCTCCCGTTCACGAAAGCACAACAGCTGCTCAGTGATGTTACGGACGACCGTGCGAACCACAATTATCTAGACTGTCCAATTGAACGCCAACTATTCCCAACATGAATAATCGACGTCATAACGCAAAACCATTAGCTGGATAACATCCTGGTGTCTCCACTATTGAACATCAGCATCTCGCTTAACTGACTTCAGTTGTTCGTACAGTACGTGTTTTAGAATACGGTCATTGTCCACCCGACGGACATGACATAGCCGACATAGTTGATTCAGCATCAGCACGGCTTTCATGCCGTCCATGTCCACTCGCCACAGTACCTCAGTGTTCGGAACCATGTCCTACCAGTGGACATCCAAGATAGGTGTTAAACACCGCAACTGCAATCGGCTCAGATAGCACAGGTTCCGTTGCTAAAACGTCAAAGTCACACTGCCGTACAACAGTATAGACAGCACCATTGAGCAGTGGACATACAGCTTGGTGATATCTTCAGGCTGTGGTTCTTTCGGATACGTCTTTGGAGACGTCCGAAATCAGCACTGACCTTCGCCACGCGAGTCGGCAACTCGGGGTCTGCGGACGGACCGGTGGACAAGTTGCTACTCAAGAGACAGAAATGTGTGCAGTGGTCGACAACTTCTCCGTTGATGTGAATTTGAGGCGCAGGTGCGGGAACAGCATCTCCTCCCGGCGAATGCTGAAGGAAAGGAGATGTCTCAATTCTGTTGGTATCCAGTCCAAAATTGGATGTTGCGGTCGCGAAAACCGTGTCCACTTACCGTAGTTTATCTTCACTGTGTACAAACAGCGCGCTGTCGTCTGCGAATAGCAGCATGCGCATCGTTCAGTTATGTAACCGGTTTGATGCGTCGAACCGTCGAGTATTCAGTAGGCGCCCATCCGTCCGATACTCACTCTCAATGCTGTCCGCCACCGATTCCTGAAAAGCAACTGTTAGCATGGCAGTCAAATGTAGACTAAATAGGGCCGGGGCTAGGACAAATCCTTGATTCACGTCAATGACAATGTCAAAATTATTCTAGATAGATCCACACGATTGTACCTGCGCTTTGATGACCACATGCATTGGTGTAACTGAGTTGTTGAACTTACCTGGATATCCGAACTCGCCAGGCACAGTTCACAGTGTCTCGTGGCTCACGGAATCAAATGCACTGTTGAAGCCGACGAGGACGGCGTCCAAAGATTAGTTGAGTTCCCGGTACTCCTTCTGAATTTGTCGAGCAGCAAACGCCAGGTCGATCCTATGGCGATTCGACCGGAATCCACACCGCTCCTCGGAAACATTGGCCTTCAACAGGTTCGCATTCGGCCGGTCCGGGAGGATTCTTGCAAGCACCTTGCAAGCGCACCTCGGAAGACTAATGCTGTGACAGTTGTCGACGTAGTGCTTGCTACTCTTACCTTTAAACAAAGGTGTTGCCAGGGTCTTGTTGAAGTGTCGTGGCTGTTTCTGGCGTTCAACACCAATCTTTTCGGTGGCTAGTGCCATGATCTTTGTGATGTCGCCACATATTCTCGAAGGTGGCGGAACCTGGAGCGTCTTACCGACGAGCAGCAACTGCACGCTGAGAAGCAACCCTCCTCTTACATTCCTCCACTCGTTTGACATTCAATTTCTGCCGTTGTACGGATCATCTGCAATAAACAGGCTTTCCAACTGGTTTCCAATGACCCGTCATCAGGCTACACTCACCACATTCATATCACATATTTTGCAGGAGAATCATTAGGGGAGTAAACGGGGAGTGGGTGGCTAATGAAATCAGTCGGCTCAGTTTCTATCAAGTACTCGCTTGAACTGTGAGTCTTGAGAGGCTACCATGGTGGGTGGATGACCAGGACTGATCTTAGGCTTGAACCAAACGTTTCTGCGAACACAGAGTTGGGTTATACTTGCGAGTCCGGTAAGATTCTGCTGTAGACAGAGTCCTACGCCTCACCGCCTCCGACCGGAAAGTCATAACTCGGTAGACTGGGCGAAATGTGATTCCTCTTTGAAATGTGTCATATAAATGTGATGTATTCAGCCTGGTGGTGAATCACTGAAAACGAGCGTGTCCGCTGCGCGTTATTTCTCATGGCTACGCTGGGAATTTTTACGAGAAACAGGTTTTCATACATGGGTGTGCAATCTGGTCTTGACCAGCACATGATCTGTACTATGTTCACCGCCGCGCATCACTCGCGCATTACACACTTCACGAATGTCGCGCTGTCGCACGATCACGTAATCAAGCAAATGATGGTGACCTCTCCGTGGATGAGTGCACATCGTGGTGTTGCTGGCATCCAGTTGTAACCGAGTGTTTGTGATAGCCAGCTCGTGAGTATCCCACAGGTGGAGCCGACGATCACCGTTCTCGTTGACTGAACCAACGCCGTAGTGTGTTGTGTTTGGCAGCCAGGCTGCCGAGTCTCGCCTGACTCGAGCGTTCAGGTTGAACAGGACAAACAGTCGGCCATTCACCGGTGCCGATCGGATTGTGGCGGACAGCTGACCATGGAACTGGTCCTTTGTATCCTCAGTGTGACACATAATTGGACCTAAGTCTATAAACATGCACGCGCACACAAACAGGAGAAGTAACTCGACAGTCCACTGTGAGCGTTCGTTATGGAACTCAACAGGTGACCCTCTAATTTGATTGAGGTCAGGCCTCAAGCATTGAAAGTGTTGCAACAAAAGACAGATATGCGGGTCATCTTTGGATAGCAAGCTTAAAGGACGGTTGGAGGCACTGCCAGCATTACAGCATACGACAAATACATCAACGAACTAACGAATCAGACTTATTCATGAGGACGTATATAGATGTCTTTTCTTCTGGTCTCTGGAAGTACGATATCAAGATATCCTCTCCTCAAACCATGTACTGATGGCAAGTTTGATGCTAAACATGAAATAAGGATAGTTACTAAAAGCGTTTGGTGGTTTGAGCGATTCAAGGCGCGCTAGTTGACTGAAGTGAAGTTCACTGGCTTTTTTCTGATACAAGAAACAAAACAAGTGTGAATGAGTGTCCTTCTGGTGACTCATTGTGAATGTTCTCAAGGTGACGTCCTTAACGTCAACCAGAACAAGCATTGTCTTCAGCGTTGGCTGCGAACCACTCACAAACGTTGTGCAGGAATTGTACCAAGTGGGATATCACTAGTGCAAGCGAATCTGATTATTTCTCTTACCAAATTCGACTAGATGGTTCTACGCTCACCCGTACTGTATACAACATGCACGAATGATACGCGCAGTGTTAGAGTCAGCTAGCTGTCATTTTGGTATAGTTGACACGCGCATCTACACCTTTACTGACTTTCCACACTTGTAGGATCCGTCCAAAAATTGACAACTTGCGATCGGACAAGGTAGTATATTTCCCGTCAAACATACACTCTGTTTGTTGGCCTACTGACATGTGTAGAGGCTTATCATGTAAGAGTTATTACTGTCTATTGAAGTTGTATTTGTGTTATCACGTCAGAATAACAGTTTGAGTCCAACTGACTGGCAACTCTATGGCTGACCAAGCAGACATGCCATTGTGTACATCATTAGGCGTGGCAACCTGTTTGACTTATTGTGAATTTACGTTACTCTTGCATGTCGTTGTTTACAGTTCAAAACTTAGCGAAAGAAATGAGTAACCTCGTAAAACATGCAAAAACTTGACGACGGTGACCGATTGTACCTTTGTTCGCGACTATGCCAACAGGACTAGAAAACTGCAAATCTCAGAAGTGATAACATGCGAGGAAATAGTCGCGCATGCAGAAGAAACAACACATGGAAGTGTTTTTAACGTGACACAGTCTGTCGTGCATTTCTTTGTTGGAGAACTGTTTTGCTTGGGCAGTCGACTGATTGCCTAGATTAAAAAATTCTATAACGGGTTTAGAAGCAGTAGGACGTTGGGTGCGAACAGACAATTTTCATTCATCGTCTATAAATCGATGTATCCTGTGGTAGCCAAGGTACACATCTTGTTTGTCACATGTTCAACTTATTGTCATCATTTTGGAGACAGATGGTTTCGCGTAATCGTGATCAGATTCAATGTTCCACCAGAGGTTTGAGATGAGTTTATCTATTTTCATTACTCAAAATAATCACGGCTGTCGCATTCTCACTGACATTCCACCGAGCTTTTTTCGAAAAGAATCTCCATTCTCGAGTTTTGTCTTAGTAAAGGATAGTCAGTATCGTCATTTCAACTCAGCTGTTAGTCGTGGGAGTCATCGACTGGACTTGACAGGACAGTTTCGTTGTAACCTCATGGGGTGGTCGGACAATCACAGTATTACTCACAAGCAGATGTAGCTGTACGTTTGCATAAATCAATTGTGTCTAGTGTAAGGTTAGTGGCATAGTGATCAGCGTGGTTTCCTCACGGAAGCGCGGCCACGGATGTAGTCCCGGTTTATTCGTGACAAAGATGAAGTGAGCCTAATTTAGTAAAAGTGACCAGACGTTTGTAGTATTAGTAGCGATATTGAACTGATTAGCAAAATAGGACGAATACAGTAAACGCTGGCTCTTGTATCCTGTAAATCGAGACGGTGGTGAATTAGCTGGTGTATTGTATTACGAGTAACGCTCACAGGCTAAAAGAAACTACATGAATGAACGCACTCACCGATCGTCTTGACTAAGCGTGGTCAGATTTGTCATTCCGGTTTATCCACGGCGAGTATATCATGTGGTTTTATTCCTGACGAAAGTGTACAAATGTATTAGCAGTGACGGTCAGGCGATCGGTCAAACAAATCAAAAATGATGCACGCACGGTTGAACACTTGATCATTACTTGAGTGGTTAGCGCACACGTACTCATCCATTGACCCAGTTGGTCAGCCCGCACACTGGGTTCGTAGTGGAAACATCGTGCTAGTCATGATTTTTGCATGGATTTTCACCAGTATTAGATCCCTTTCGTCCGAAAGGCGAGAAACGGATAGGGTCTTGGTAATTCGCTACCTCTAACTGGACACCACCCAAAATCGATCACACTCCTTACACTCAGATATAGCTTTCGGTCAACCCACTCCGTATAAAAGCACTAGACTCGAGTCTAGCTTTTATCAGAGCTCATCAACAGAGCGTCTCCGTGTCCCAGCCGAAATACGCAGTCCGACCCTCGTGATTGTGAGATCAGTGTGATCGAATGTGGTGTTTAATAAAAAACCTCAATCCCCAAAATTTACTTCAAATTCACTACTCGGAGTTTGCCAGAGTTCGACTGGTCTTTCGAGTGGTGAATTAATTGAGAATGCGTTGTAAATGAGTGGCTGGCTTGAACAGCTAACTGACAGTAGGAAAACATGGCAAAAGAACGTAGCAACAGATAACCTGCGAGTGGAAAGTTCATGTCGAGAACGTTCAACCTGAACACAGCAAGAAATGATTGTAAGGAAAGAAACAACAGTAAACCCAGAACGCATCCTCAAATGTGTGAACATTGTCGATGAGTAGTAGATGTTTTGGTCGATATAGGCTGAACACTACTCACAACTGATCACAGCTCTCGCATTCACACTTTTTAGTTCGCTGCTTTCAAAAAGAATTTCTTGTTAGCGACCTTCGTTATTTGTCAACTAAAATGTTTTCTGCCACTTGCCGGTAATCAAAATGCGACTGGACAATTCAACGATTTACATGATTCTCATTTAATGGAAAATTTTGACCTTGTGGTGGTTAGCAGAATTTAATTGGATAGTTATTTTCTTTCCTGACGACGTGTTTAGGCAACCTGAACATTGCTCACAAACAAAAACGGTCGAGCATTCGAGTCTGATGGCTCAGTCACGGCTTGTGTGAGGTCACGTGCACCTGATTGCCTTATGAAGGCGTGGCCGCGACGACGGTGTGCACTATTGATGGATTCTAACGAGAGCAAAAATCGGGTGTAATGGTTTTTTTTAAAGTGTAGTGGTTTTATTATTTGTGAGAATGCAAAAGCTGTGATCAGTTAGGTGTTATATTTATAATCACATCTACTTAGCAGTTGCTTCTACCGCTTAAATAGTCGACGATAGAATGCCAGTAACAGAATGCCGGTAATTACGAACAGATGCCACTATTACATGATCCACTTACGCACTTCTGCAACTGAAATCTACCCTTCTGTGTCAGGTATGCTATTATATTATGTTACATGTTTTAATGTGGTGATCTTTGTAAACCTGATATTGATGGGACAACCGGAACAACGTGCGGCCAGTCATAGTGGGTCTACATTCTGAAATGTATTGTTTGAGATCGATGCACATATCGTTACCACTTTTTGTATGTGGGCATTTGACTAAAACGTTTGTTCGAGAAGAATTTGCACACCAAATAGGGGGCACGGCTAAACATTGCATACGATATGTAGCTGGAATTACCCTAAATGTTACATCACACTGGCCTGGAAAACCATCACATATGTACACATTACGAGTCCAGTAGGTGGTGTGATCGCAAGGGACTCAAGCAACTCACTTTGAAAAGGTCACAGAATAACTGATTGCTGGTACACCGTTGACTTTTTCTGGCAATAAGGATGAAAAGATGTAGTCAGTTTCACTTGGCTTTCACCATACGAACTGCACAAAAACTTCTGAATATAGATGAATTGAAAGTTAACAAAACCATTACGGTCGTATGTTTCACTTTCAGAAAAATACACAGTTTCAAAGTCCATCATAGAAATGGATGGCCTATGGTAGCTAATGGAAGAGAAAGCAAACGTTTATTAAGACAAGTAGAGTTAAGTTCATTTGATGTCGGTTAAAAACTTCAGGTCAAGTTTGGGTCCAGTTATGAACCACACAGAGCCACTCTAAGTACATCATTTGACTACCCAATCCATCCAGAGGTATAAACTTGCGGAAAGCTCGGATAAGGTCTCCATGCTATTTGTTCGCAATGCACAAGTCTGGTCGTACGTATAATAGATTATTCTACGCGTGAGCGATGAGCTGTCCATGCTATACTGAATAGGCATTGTAGGCAACGTAAACGTTCTGTCATCCACATTACTTATTTGGCCTTCGTGTACGAGTCAGGAATTCCCCGGCGGGTATATTCCTTATATCTAAATGCATAGATCTTTGTACGACACCTCGGTATTTCTCACTGATGTGAACCTATAAGACCGGGCCTCTTCCATCCATTGTCAATTTTCAAAGCGAACCAGCCGAAACATTCATCTGAATATGAAAAATGTTGTCTAACATACTGCTTGTTCGTCATTTTACGCAAAGTGAACCAGTACCTACAAAAGTACTTGCTAATCGTCGTGAAAGTGAAATGTTGTTTTCGAAAGTCCCACTGCAATGGTTAGTTTAAACGATCGTACAAAACTGTGGCTATACCCGCATCCAATCATACACACATGCAAAACCTAATTTTTTGCTTCTTATCTGTTGTTGTCATCAGTGCATAAAGATTCACCAGTCGGCCAGCTGAGTACCATAAAAATTGATACGCGTTTACGTACCAAACAGAACGCAGCTCATAACACAAAACGAACACAGTTCACGGATGATCTCGTTTTACTCGAAACTACTCTCCAAGTTTCGTGTTGCCAGCAGATTGTAGTATCGATGGTTTGATAGTGTCAGGGAATACAAGGGCTTGGACCTGGGATGGATTCCAACAATCACGCTGTTGACAGGGAGCCAATATGTTGGTATATGTTGGCAATACGTTGAACATACGTCCTATCACACGCTGATCTAGTAGTGTTAGTAGACACTCATAGTGATTGAAATGGTGGAGCTCCTCTAGCGAGATGACGCGATTAGCTTTGTGGAAGGCTTTAAATAACAGATAGACCACACTGATGAACATCTAGCTTTGAGAGCGGTAATGAGTCAGATGAGTCAGACATGCCACCACAGATCATAGAGTCCCCCAGTAAATCCGTAAGTAATTTGGGGGATCACGGAAACAAACCCTTCTTATCCATACTTTTCTGAAGGTTTCCTGCCTTTATCCTTGGGATGAAACTGGTTGTGGACCTCTTCCAGCGGTGACCATTCTTTTGACAGTAGGAACTAGGACTTCTGCCACGCTATTCTGGGAAAACGATGTTGGCCACAGTACTACTGACCTCAAATTAGGCACGACTGAAATATCATACGCGAAGGCTTGATAACATTTGGTTGGGAGGGACCAAGGAGCTGATAAGTGCAAGAAATCTCTAAGAATAATATTAAAAACCTTTATTTTAGTCTGCGACAGATCACGTCCGTTTGTACGTCGGCTGGTTGAGTGATGTTAACTTCGGGATGGACAGTAAATGCTAGACATAAAAATTAGCTATGGTAATAATAACAATGAGATGAATCAGTTATGTTACACTGTTAATCAACCTGATACTTAGAGGCCTGACTGGCAGAGATGAGAGGAAACGCAGTCAAGTTCCATCACTTATGTGGAGAGAACAAAATTGCAGTACAACTTCAGGAGTGAATACATCGTGTTAACACACTTTGTTGCTGGACTGAAACCGTGTTAATAGTCCGAAACATGTGTTCCACAATCAGTGCGTTACGTCCACGAAATACACCTGTCAGTGGCAGTTTTAATGAAGCTTTGTTACTACTGTTAAACTGATAGGCTAAGCTTCCAAAGGTTCACATCTTGGAGACTAACCGTCAGACTCATTGAGAAATTTAGGCTACACTTGCCCATTGCTGCTGTTAAATATACTGATCTACCTTAAGAACTGTAGTGAACCAGCTCTGATTTTCCCATCAGTGGAACAGGCTAGACAAATGAGGACATCAAAAGTGGAACGTGTGCGGATGGACAAGTTTGTTCGAGGCTGTAGTGTCCAGCTGAGTTTTCATTGAGGCGAGCGTGAAGTACTCTAAACTGTAAGCGTGACTATTCGTCTCTTCACCTGCCGCATGGTACATATCATTTTCAACTAAATCAACACTGTAACGATGTGTAAGAAACTAAGTGAATAACTCATACTAGTGACTGATGTCAAACTGCGTATTCGTATGAGTCGATTGTTGACAATCCCTCTGGTACACTTTGCTTACTGTATTTTAGTCGAATAAGTTTTCCACATAAGTAACAAGAAAGATAACCTCGTGGGACTTGAGAGGGACGTATTTATTTTCTTATTGAAATTTTCATTTATCTGTTTAACACTTATAACTATACCATTTTCCTTATCTGTTTCCATTTTGGGCACAAGATCTTCCATTACATGCGGAAGCAAATCACTTTAGTGCATTAGAATTTTCGGCTTAGATTCTTGGACGTGACGGCAAGAACGCGATTGGCCTAACTAACCGTAAGGGACGACCAATCTTGGTTAGTGTTTCGCATTGGCTACTTTGATAGAGGAAGTGGTTTGGGTTATTCGAGGGGTCTCAACGGATTTACCTAATGAGAACGGGGTTAGCGGCCAAAGTGGAGCACAGATCACCTGACCCTGTTCCTACTAATTCATCAAACCACTGACCGTATTGGTTCCCTCGACAGGTAAAGGGTTGCGAGTGGTTAGGGGTGTCTGTGAATCTCACGTGCAATAGGCGTGAGCTTTGGGGTCGTGGTAGACTTCGAGCTGTGATGTGAGAATGAACCAGCTTTTGAGAACATTTTCATTAATTCTCTCACATACATGGCTGGCGGACGCAAGTACACTCGCATCAGTCCCAAAACAGGCAGACGTACTATCGAAGCATTTAAAAGGGGCGATGAATGGCGCACGGTTGCCCTTCTGAACGGAGCCACGTGTAATATCGCACACACGTGGCTACATGTGGATTGCATCGGTTATGAATGCTCAGCCTCGTACAGGACACAAGCAAGATTCTGTCAGAATCAGAGATCGACATGTTGCTGGAGTGGATTTCCGTGGACCCAACGATCGCACAGCAATTTTTGAGGCTGCGCGTGAAGGCTGAGTTTGAGAATGAGTTGTCGATCACAACGATTAGTCGATACTTGGATGGCCGGTGCACAACTGTCAAGAAACTGCACCAAGTACCCATTGGTATGAACTCAAATGAGAATTCGGAGTTACGGTGACTGTTTGCTTATCGACTGATGGAGTGTTGTGCAAATGCGAAGACTATTTGCTGAATAGATGAGACAAACCTCAATTTGTTCTGACGAGGTCAATGGGACGTTCATTAAAGGAACGAGGGCATGCGTCTCTGTAACAAACAGCCGAGGCCGTAATCTTCATTTGATTGCAACTATGACACCAAGCTCGATAGTAGACTATACGACTGGGCGGGGAGCATACAACAGCACCGATTGCAAGGGCAGGCTGCGAACCATGCTAGATCAGATGAAGATTAGTACACCCATGTCAAACATTGTGCTGATATGCGACAACGCACCGTGTCACACCTATTCGGTAAGCGTGTTTGCTGAGGAGTTATACAATGGAGGACAAATCTTACGATTGGAACCCTATTCACCAATGTTGAATCCAATTAAGAATGTCTGGAGCATGGTGAAAGCAAGACTTAAAAGACAACTGCAGATGCACCACGCGACAATAATAACTGGAGATTCTCAGAGTGTGCAAACTCATCAGGAGTGGAGAGTGCGGGCGCTGGAAAGAGTAGTCATGTCTGCTATGTGCGACGTGACCGGAGACCATTGCGCTAGCTTTGTTCGTCATGTCGAACGACGCTGTATGCAGGCAGTCAACATTGAAACGGTTGGGTCACAACCGTGAGCCCACATCCTCTCAGTAAACCATGAATGTTGTATTCAGAGCAACCACAAATTGATTTTGTACTTCCCACTTTTTGGAAGTTGGCCCTGATTAAACTAATGCTTGGTCTGTGAATGTGCATAAATTACATATGACTTTCCGTTTTTTGATTGCACGGTTAAGAACAACCGAGCTACTCACATACTTCAGGTAATTGAATGCTTCACGTTCGCGATTGAAAATAGTGAGTGAACTGTTAGCATCTCACGATACGTCGTCTTTCTACAGTAGTTGACCGCTCCTTCAATGGCACTGCAGTCGACACAGTGAACCGTGTCTGCAGATGTTAATCGCACCTAGCCTGGTCATGGTATTTTCAGCATGGGGGCAGAATTGCTAATGAAATGTTTCGCGGAATTCCACCAAATTCAAACCATTTAGTTCACCCATGACAACAGTTAAATTGAAATTCCCACGAAGTTCCTTTGGACCTGAAAAAATGTCCTCAACATTAGTAACGGTTATCACTCGAGTGGAAAATGTGGAAAGTTAGATTGAAAATATTGGTCCACTGATCGCAGCAGATGAGCGGATAGCGGAGATCACGTGATATCAGACCAAATGAAGCAATTATTTCCATCAGATTTATAGGTTTTTGAAGAAATTTTGTAGTCCACTCGTTTGATTTCCACAGTTATTAGAGACTCGGTGGACCGCCGTAAGATGAACTATAGGAAGTAGCTTCGCAGTTGAAAAGCCAGTGTTGCCAACTGATCAGTATATTTAAAACATTGAGTTACCCTGACCCACTTTACCAGAGAAGAAAGAAAACATTGCGATATGTTAACGTTTCGTCCACTCTCATCAGTCACAAACGTAAAACATGCCGGTTGTATAGACCATACAGGTAAGAACAATCGGGGGCCAGACACGCCAACAACCACATCGTCTTATGTAATCACGCCCATGGCAACTCGATAGGTTGTCTCAACCACTTTTGTGCACATAACGTCAGCTGGTAGGTTCGGATGAGCATCGATTCGGTACACCAAGTTGAGCCTGGTACGTCATCGGTAGTTTCAACAAACTCAGAATGTGTTCGGCGACTCGCTGTGATAGTCGTCAATCTGTTCTGCCTACGTAAATGTCGCTGTAACTGCAAAATACTGCTGCGTACTCGAAAACGAAAGTTACTGGCTGTCTGCGAAGCGATGCTCATCCGAACCTACCAGCTGACGTTATGTGCACAAGTGGTTGAGACAACCTATCGATTTGCCATGGGCGTGTTTACATAAGACGATGTGGTTGTTGGCGTGTCTAGCCCCTGATTGTTCTTACCTATATGGTGTATACAATCGGCATGTTTTACGTTTGCGACTGATGAGAGTGGACGAAATGTTAACACATCACAATGTTTTCTTTCTGCTCTGATGAACAATACATGACAAATGGACCCCATTCACAAAATATTCATCGTGTGTGCATGGATCTCAACCGCCTTATGCACTTTTAGTCTTCAACTAATTTGACTATTACGCTTCCGCTATCGCTGATGGTTGCATTCAAGCAACAGTGTACTTTGTTGTGTTCAGCATGCCTCTCTGTACGTTTGTAAAGTATGGATCAGTATGCTACTCACTGGTGTCTGATCGTGTGCCTCACTGTGTGAATCCACGAAACCGATTAGACTGAACACACGGCCGTTAGATCAGCCGTCTCAGTAGTTCAGCGGTCTGGTCGATGAGATTCGAATAATTTTTGATTGTACGTCGTGAAGCGCTAGAGGAACCTGTATCGTGCTCAATCGACACTCTTGTTCAGATGATCGGCAGCTCAATTTATACTGGTCAGCCTAATATTTTCACAATTGTGCGTTCTTAGCTTTATTAACGGGGATTGTAAAACGGGAGAGAATCACCAAGAAACGGTAGAGGAAAACGCTGCAAACAAAGAACCGGCGTTATACGACTGATCATCGATGTTGCGACGAATTCCATTTGAATTCGTAGTGGCGTCTTTCTGTCCAGGTTATGATTTGTAGGAGATAAGTGATTACCTTGTTTTTCAGACACTCAAGAGGAAGGAGATTATAAATCCGATCTGGACGTTTACCTACACCAACGAATGGACGGCACCATTAGACGTATCATTCACTGAAGGAACATCTGGACAAATCAGTATGCAAAAAGTGTGCGAGTTTTTTTCATACAAAGCAGGAGCGAAATATCGATGGCTATTAGCCTGAAGAAGCTTTGAGAATTTATCTTACTAGACGAATTACCGGAAAAATAGCAGAAAAACTGACAATATGATTACAGCTCTTCGAGAGCTGGAAAACGAGGAAGAAACAGTTGTTTTCTTTCAGTTCACCAATAGCCTATGAAGATTTTTACTGTGGGTCCCGAACCGTTTACATTAGACGTCATCGCATAGTTAATGTCAAGAAGGGAATTTGGACACTTGCTTAGTTTCTTTTAAGACAACTCTGTCAATATCAGTGCGATTTGTCATACATTAGGTAAAGCTAAATTACATTTTCTTAATAATCCTCCAGATTCACCAGTGAGTGGTATCCAAGTTGAACGATTTTCTGAAGGTTTGGTTCGTTCGACTTTAACTGTAGTGGTTCTAATAAGTGTTATTCAGTGCCTTTCTCTAGAATTCAAAATTTTTTTAGCCTGCTCAGCCGTATTTACTTCATTCGTCGAAACGGAGCTACTGGTGTGGTTTCGTAGCTCAGCTGGTAGAGCGCTTGCCGCGATGAGGCATGCTGTGTCTGTCGCTGGTTCGAATCCAGCCGAAGCCCTGACTTTTCACAGTTGGGTCTCATCTAAAATCATAACTCTGCCATACTACTCATTAGTAAAACAGAGTGCACCATGGTTTGGTTCAGTGGATTTTCTATGTCGTGCGAAGTATTTATCGCCTTCTGCACACAATGATCTCTATATGCCCTTTTGTTTGAACACGTTATTTTAGCCACTTTGAGTTGTACATTCCAGTGGTAAGTATCTCACTTTTCCATGGAATGACTTGTAGATTTACTCTAGTGTTATTTTCTGGCAGCAGATCATCTACAATATTTTCAATGATCTAGTGTTGTGTATTTCGCTTGGGCGTTGTTACTATTGTCTCGTTAGTTGGTTCACACCTTCCGTTGATCAGAGAATCACTCTCCGTTGAGCGGTCGGTTTGTGTGTTCACTTTATGCAGCAGCCGTTTTCACTTAAATGAGTGAACTGACTGGTTGCAGTGTTATTCTACACCTTCACCGACAGTCCAGTAAGTTTGCTTGCACTTCTCGTGTAATTGTTACTCGAAAACTTTGCGACTCATTTCTTTGCAATCGTCACCAAGTTTACTAGCTATCTACACATTTCTGGTTGACTGGCTGGCTGAATGACTGAGGGCAAGTTTAAATTTGGAGACCCAGCGGCAGACACATGTCTTTTTTGAAGACAGAAATTATGTTTCTTGTCAGATTCCGAAGAGAAAATATTGAGTTCGAAAAATATTGCTGTTGTATGAATTGTAAGGAATTTGTGTAGGACAATAAATTTACACATAACTGCTCGCGCCTCTCAAGTTAGGATTACTTGATGACACAAAAGTGGAACAGTCATCAGTAATCTAAAATATCGCCTTGCACGTTTAATGAGTTCTGTGATCTCGACCTGTCTCGGAAGTCCTAATCGCGGGGTTATCGATTGGAGTTAACAGGCAGTAACTGTGTCTCCTCTCGAGACGATCGGGCAACCTGATCATTGCTCACAAGCCAGAGTGGTTGAGCGTTCAGATTTGATGATTCGGTCGTGCCTAATGTGAGGTGAATGGCGCAGTGGTTAACACGGTTGCCTCATGATTGGAATGTCCGGAGTTCAAATCCCGGCCGTTGCAAGGATATACACTATTGAGGAGGTCTAATGAGTGCGAAACTCGAATCTAGGGCTTCTTTTTGAAAGAGGCTGGCTGGAAAGTCTATCTGAATGCGGAGGCTGCGATCAAATGTGGATGATGTTCAACTTGAAAACAAACCAAATCCCCGACTACTCATCAGTAATAGAATTGAACGATAGGCATCAGGGCACGTAATCGAACACAGGAGACGAGTTTAGATGTATGCAAGAAATAAAAAAATCACACTTAACGTCCATCTTCTGTGGAATTGCATCACATAATTACTGTCAGGTCAGGGCACTTCACATGACTCAAAGGCGACTAATTCTTGTGACCTCTGTCAGAAAACTGCCGTGGTTGCAGTTGTGAAAGTAATTCAATTTTATGCTGTTTACCGCAGGATGGATCATCGACGTGATTGTATCATGAACCTCATGAAGTTGACGATAGTTTTCCCGTTGACCATTTTCTAGCATGGACGTACCACCTTACTTTCAGCTTTACCGAGAACTTCAGTTGGCTAGTATGAACTGTGTGGAACACATAGGTGCTTACTTCAAAGGAATTTGAAAGATTCCTGAGCAAGCTTTGATAAAGTGAAATGCAACGTTGAAACAGAAGGTCTCGGAAAGCAAGCGAATTACGAGATGCGTTACACCTGGCGCGTTATGATTTAAGTAACCTCTTTTAACCTGTTTCTGACCGCGTGCTCAACAGGTGAACAGGGTTGGGGTAACTGTTCACCGTTACGTATGTGTTCAACCAAAAGCAGAACATGTGGCACCAAATAGATCTCAGTTTTACTGAGTTTCTAATGAGTACTGTATGGAAATAATGTGTCAGTAAAATGAAGATTTACAATTGGTGCCTGCGCCTTGACCTTCCTGTTGGTCGGCTTGGATCCTTTCGTAGCTCGTTTGTCTTGACGCGTAACGTACACAGATAACTGTTCTACTTCGATGCTCGTTATAACAAAATTCGATGCCTCGACAGCGTGCCATCCGAATCGGTCACCGCGCTAGCAAGCCAGTTTGCTCGCTTTGTCGAAACTGACTGACCGTTGCCATCCCCGATTCATCGTTTGATTTCGTATCGATGTTTTTGTCCAACCCCTCTACAGTTTGCCTTTGAAAAGACGTGGGACTCGTGAGAATTTAAGCCTATGTAGAGCCAGTATATGTCCTCGTAGTTTACAAAGCTTCCGGTTTCAACCTATAGAAAAACTTTGTATAGCTACCTAAAGTAGAAATTATCTTGAAATTTGGCTATTACAGTAGCTAACAGAGATACTTTAAATGTGGCGTTAAGTTGCGGTAAGAAGGTTTTTCAAACAGACTGCCAACTTTAGGATAGGGTAATAAAGGAGTGTATCTATTCACTACTTAAATCGAGGGTGATCATTGGTGTTTCATTGGCGGGGGCAATAAAGTACTCTTAAGTATGATAAAAACTGGTGAATCCCTAGAACCAGTACTAAATCCCCCGCTGTTCTCATAATCCTATCACTTGCTGGACAAACCACTGTCTACTTTATGTTGATTTTCGTTTCTCGCATAACTTGTCGCTACCATCTCTAAGAAGTCACGAGTAATTTGTCGGTCATCGACAGGTCGAACTACTCCATATTTTCTTCCCGTAAACTTCCAGGTGCGCGAAACAAAGTACTGATCGCAGCTACTCAGTTGCCGGGTAAGTGTACAAAAACATACACCAATGGACGGGCATCATTTCATATTGGAACGTTACGTTTCAACATTGATTTTATAGTACAGAGCTGTTAAACTGCTATTTATACTCACACTTGCTGGCGAGATTTGCAATGGAATAAAACATAATTTGTTCATCCGAACAAGGTTGTTACTATGAAGTATATTGGTCACAAATAAATGTTAGAAGTAAGATATCCGCACCAAATGTAGTACGAATGAATTTGAATAGTTTGGGCGTCGTGTTTAACATGTTATTGATAAACAGATTGGGAATAACACAACGTTACGAGCAAGTTGTAATATTCTACGTTTCAACCACCTCCGGTGGCCTTCCTCAGGAGTGTTGAAATCGATTACAACACTCCTGAGGAAGGCCACCGGAGGTGGCTGAAACGTAGAGTATTACAACTTGCTTGTAACGTTGTGTTATTCCCAATCTGTTTATCAATAAATGTTAGAAGCCTTGCATTCTGTGTAAACTATTGACTAGTCCAATTAGCGATAAGGTTATATGACACATTTAGTTTTTGTAGGACTATTGCATAACAATTGGGCATGGGGAGCGGTAGTCGACTTTCTAAGGCTTAATGATCTTCAACCAAGTATGAAAGATCTTCAAATCTAAACCACCAGCCCGATAATGGAGCACAACTAGATTATTCACTGCTTCGTTTCGAACTAAACTGGACGACTGTTTCCTTTGAACTGGACAAGTGCCATCGAATGTGAGTATGATTCAGCTTGCAGAAGTCCACATAAATGACTGGTGAAGCGTACTGATTTTTGGCCTTTCTTGTTTGTATTTCTAAAAGAACATGGTCAGATTTAAACCGGAACGCTTTGCTGAGAAAGTCCGGTGAGCAGGAGGTCCATTGTAAAATGTTTACATCACAATTTTTAATAAATGACTAACAATAAGTCTGTCAATCATGCTATTTTATACTGAAATCCTACTCAGTTTTTCTTCAAACAGGTGCATCTGTCTCGGAAAGCTTGTTTATCTTAAAGTGTATAATAGCTGTTGGAATGTACGGAGAGTTTACACCCAGTTCCATCAGTTCTTTATTTTATTCTAGGTGCATAATCTTGCAATTACTGGATATCCTAGACTCCTACAGTATTGTTTTATGGCTGTTCCAAATGTCTAACCGTAACCGCGGATGTACTTAAAACAAGTTCGAACTTATCTGTCAATAGTGAAAAGATAATTAATCCTGCCAGTGAAACCGCAGTGCATTAAAAAGTGTTTATAGGTAGACAAGTACAGTAGCTCAAACCAACTGTCCATCTGTTAATACTTCATCTCCTATTCTGTCAACCTTTTTGAAGCCGACATATTTTTAACCCTCTTAGTGGCAAGGACATTGTCATTAAACCCACTATTGACCGATTGGGTGAAGTTACATATACTGTGAACTTGTGGTGGCGTTCAAATGTGCTATGTTGTACTAAAGAAACCCACTTGCCTCTAACTCAGAATAGGTGATTTACTGAGGTGAATCCTCAAATTAGTATCATTCCAAAGCTCATTGAAGTATCTTTGTTCTAAATTAGGTTATACCAGCGTTACTTGACTGGCTTTTCAATCGTCGTGCTGTGCATCCTCAGCCGGCGAATTTTCACAATCACTATGAACAAACTCGATTATCGTGGGAAAGGGATCTGGATTCAGTATAAGAAAGTGAGCGAAGTACCCACGCTATTCAAACTCCAGATTACTCTGTGTACTGGAATGAAGCCACCATTCAATGAGAGACTTTTTCACGCGTGAAAAACAGGAACCAGAGGAACATACGGAAATGGTTCAAACTATTCAGTTTGTACCAGGTAACTCAGACATACTTCAGTGTTAGTGAACCCCATCAACTTTGGCTTGGTCATGGTTTCGAGATATTCTGTGAAATCACTAAGTTACAAATGTCTGTGTGCTTGGAGAGAGCTCAGTGATGTACTCACAGAATCGAATAAGATTCTGAAAAGACCATGTGATCTTCTACACAAATTGCAGTCACCAGTGAGCGCACGCGACGTTTTAGTATGGTCCTGGGGTCTGGAAGTACCCAAATCTATTCATCACAGCTTCATTGATCGTGCACAATGTGCGAACTGTGAGATATGAGTTAACGCGTCAATGAGTTTGGATAATGAATGCAACATTAGATGACAGGTTGACGTGATATTAAGAGTTTCGGGGCCATCAGCTTCAGATGACTAGCGTTTAGCTGAGTGAGAAAAACAACAGCGATATGGCACAACATGACGTATGTTTAATCAAATTTCTGTGCTCAGCAGTGGCGTTGGTAGATTCCAGCTTGAACTGTTCGAGAAATCCTGCTGGGGCAGTCGATCCCCTGGGTCATTTGGTGGATTCCGTATGAGACAGTGGGACGGGTGGGTCACAGTCCAAATGTGATATTTTCGAGCTTCTTGTATGGCTTCGTAACGCAGCGGTGGAGCGCTTGCCACGTTGAGGCATGCTGTGTCTGTGGCTGGTTCGAATCCGGTCGAAGCCCTAACGTTTTACAATTAAGTCTCATCTAGAATAATGAATTTACCACATTACTCATAAAATTTTGTTATATTTTAGGACTGGCATGACTCAGGAGTGCCTGGCTGTCAGAGGCCAGAAATGAGGTAATCATCACTGAATTGATAAACACAAATACTTGTATTGTTGAACATACGATATGGCGACGGCACCAAGAAAACGTTGTGTTAGTGTTTTCCACGTTGGGCACAAGATATTTGAAGCCGGATCGGCTATATATATTGCGCCATCAAAAAAGGCGCGCGGCAGACAATACGGGTTCACTGTTTCTGTGTGCTACGTCGATCTAATGAGTTCACGTTTTCCAGTTCACACTTCACTTTATGTGTTTCGGATGCCGTTTCACGAGTACAGGTCCGTCTTGTCTGTAAACAGTAAATACCTTCATGTGACAGCACCAAAGTGTGTGTTGCACAGTGCAGTCAAAGAAAACAAGTTGCTGAGATCAGTGGCTGGTTTACGGCGTGGTCAAGACTAAACCATGCTTTGCATCAAAACTTCGGCATTTCAAAATGACCGTGGGACGGGTGCGCACCACTCGTGTTGTGTAACGAACTAACTAGTTTGTATTTGCTATCACTAAATGCCATGAATTCATAGTCCAGTTTGCTTACGCATTTGCAGCGGAACGTCGTATGGACTGCTGTATGGGATTATCGACCAAGAAAGCTTCAGTTGTGAACGTCTATCTGTGTGAAGAAAAATCATACAGTGTAGGTAGAGTAGACACATTTTGTTTTGCACCAAATCAACCGTTTATGTTTGCTTAGGGGCGATTGTAAGCGAGAGTACGTTATGCTAGAAAATACAGTCAACGTTTCGACTCTCGCTGAAAGCACGAGACGGCATGTGTTAACGTTATTATTTGCTGTGTAAAAACAACCGTTTCACAATGATAGACCTCGCCCATCACTGTCTTGTGGTATGTATGTGTTGTACATATATATATGTACATAAATGCTGTATCAGTTGATTTCACTAGGTGATCCACACTAAAGGCGCTCGATCACTGTCAGAAATCATCATCAAAGACAGCAATACATCAGTGGTTCACACTAATGCTTAACTGCCACGCAGCCATGAAGAAAAGCAAACCCTATATAGGAAAAGAGAACGAAAAAAGAAGAGGACGGGAAGGAATAAATGAACATAATAGTTAAACATCATTATCAAAATCGTAGATTGGACCTATTTTACACTTTTGGCAAGCGATGACGCCAAAGCTTATCATACAGCTGGCTGACTTCAGTTACAGAGAACCAGGTGCGTTGTACGCTTGCAACGACTGGCCAAATGATGGAATATCGAAAACAAGATAAATTTTAAAAGGATCAGCTATCCTGATGTCAAATTTCATTAGGACAAGCAGTACGATCAATATTTCTTCCTGGGAGTTTTTCGTTCCCGACTAGTTCACGTATAAATGTGGTTGGTTCTGTTGCCTTTATGAAATATCCTGTATATTTTCCGTGTGTTTTCTGTATTCTCATCAATCTTGATAAGCATAAAAATGTATCCATGAAATGCATGCCTGATGCATTGATTGAACATTTTTCCAAGGTAGCTGATTATTTAAGAAATTTTATCTCTATTCTGAACTGTGATATGGGAGTTCCGCCAGAATGTCATAAATACCCCAGTTTATGGCACTTAAAAAAACACCTGATTTGATCTTGAAAGCCAAAGCTTCCGTGTAAAAAGGATTCACGGACAACTTGATTTTTAATGATGCCATTTTGCTTTGCTTTCTGCCATCCTTGAAATATTCGCCCTAAACTGCATTCTCCACACAAAGTTGAATCAAACAACAGTCTACCTTGTACTGACTGCTAGACCTCCCAATAATTTTCTAGCCATCACTCCATTGCAAAGCAACATGTGTGGTCACTATCTCCAGGTTTCCAGTTTCGCTCCCATTGTATAGGAATGTTGCTTGGTTAGAACCATGTATCACCAAGTCAGAAATAGCTTCGCGTTTAATAAGCTGTAGTTAGAACAGCAGCTATTGAGAAAAAACTTAGTAGCCACTGATTACCCTGAGAAATACATTGAAGCTCGTAAAAGGTGAACAGTAGCGATGGGCCGATTCGGAAAACTCAACAGGAAGATAACTTTTTGCAAGTCAGGTGAGACCATCTGACAAAAAACGTCGTGCACTAGCTCGAATGTACGCAACCGTGTGGTTGCGTTTAGTTCAAATCAATAGATAACCAGTTCGCCGTAACCTCTAAGGCAGCTCGTCAAACGATCCCACGTTATTTAGCGCCTCCTTTGTAGTTGCAATGGCGTTTGCGTAAGCGGATCAAAACTTACAACCATTACAGTATGTGGCGGAATGCATTCCAAAATGGTTCCAACAATCGGTGACTCCTCAGTCCTAACTTGGCAGATCAGACGCTTGAAAACTCACGTCGTTGATCGTCAAACATTTCATAAAAGCAAGTCACCAGCAGTTTTATGTTACTGTTGCACAAATGAAACCCGATATTACTGGCTTTCCGCAGATTACTACTTATATGGATTCATAAGCCGACTTTTTAAGTACAAATTTGGCTAAAGGAATTTATCAGGTTGGCGTTATCCTCATTACTTGCTACCTGGTGCGACTGCATACGTGTACTGCAACTGTTTGTCTGTCAGCCCGATTTGTATAATGGAGACTTTCATGTTCGCGATTAGTGGCAATAAACGAAATGTTGACTTATCTCATCACGTCTTTCTTCTGCTCTGAGGAAGTGATTAAGAGGAATTCAGCGTTTCCGGCTCCATAGATCAATAGCTTCCCTATCACTTCTGCGATCACTGGGCAGTTTGCAATGGTTATAATGAATAATAACATTGAACAATGTTTGCATACAGTCGGTCACAGTGGCCATCATCAAAGTGGTGAGTGGCTGTTTCGATTTCACTACATCTTATCAACAATACGTGCACCAGGGACTTGTACCCAAAACCCGTGGATAGGTGTCTGATTTTTAGGCCAGCACACAATGTTACTCTGGATGGCTGTGTTTCCTTTTACCGACGTACTTGGTGCCAGTGAGACCCAACAAAGTCCAAATATATGTCCATCATTCTGTTGGTCGTGACGGGCACCAACTAATTAAACAAGCCTTCTTGCCCATGCCATTAAATCTGAAGGTCAACCAAGAAAGCCCAGTAGATTCTGGCCAATACGAATGGAACACGCAACGGCTGAGCAACTTCAGAATTGAATCAGAGACTGTGCGTACGAAAGTAATGTGACTGTTCAGTTATGCGAAGGTGAATTTGCTGCACTTCTGCTAACTGAGCTGCTTGCGTTAAAAAGTTGAATGGGCATGTCTAGAGAAGAAAATTTAAAAGGCTGTTTGCAATGTGCACACAAGTTTCGATTTCTCCCTTACGAACCAAACTGAAATTTTCAACGGTACGAACACTCGGCTTAGTTATACCATTACTGTTGAGTTTTTGTTGATGGGACTGCCATGGTAACGTTCAGGCTTAGTACTTGAGTACGTGGCTTGCCTGCCACCACGCATTTATCCTAATGATTAACCCCATACACCATGAAAATATTCTGTATGAACTATCAAAGCTAGAAGTATTTTTGGGAATCCACTGTTTGGAATTCCGATAGTCATTTCGAGAAAGTTCATTAGGTTATAGCTGAACAGACGTGCAAGGAACGACCGGGGTTACGGAGTAAAAAGTACTGCATTCCAGCTGTATTCCGGGGGAGTGGAGGGACTAGTTGGACACTCATTTTCCTAGTAACTTTGCTATTCTCAGTAAGACAAGTACAAGAGTTCAGTTAGAATTCGGCATATCTTCCCAACGTTTATTTTATGAAGAAAAACGTCGTTCTGATTTCAACGGAATGCATTTCATTTTCTCTTTTAAAGTCGTCATCGTCAACACTAATTGGAAGGCAATTGCATATTAACTGCTTCACTGATAAGCAGGTGTAGTTGTAAAACGCAACCGAATTAGTTGTCGCATTTGTCACTGATGGGAAGTAGTCGAGAGCTGAAGGGATACGAATAGATTGTTTGTCATGGTCAGTCCGAATTAAGTCGGACAAAAGATTTTATGATGGATTTTGGACATTCGAGATATGATCAACCACCAGGAAACTATCACACAAGCATTTCATTAGCAGAGGACGACAGATCACCAAGAATAAAATAAGCGTGTGTACGTAGTACACACCCTGCACTGACCATCCATGGATGACGTGAAAATCAGCCGCTGAAATGGGTGAATGTCTTGAAAGGAGGCACCCATTTGTAACCATATTGCAAAGTATGCGAATATTCTTAATGCGACTTATCACAAATGGAGAGCAAGGGGTTTGTCCCAGAGAAAACTAGTATCACATAATCTTGATCACACTCGCAATGCTTCAGGCTAACGTTCGTCTCCAACTGGTGCACCGCTAAACCATACTGGGAGTGAATTGATGAGAAACAATTGGAAATGATGAAATTTAGTTGAAGGCCACTACAACGTTAGTCATTAAATCCCTAGTGTTTATATATTTATATGATATTAAACATTCCCAACCGATTGCAACTACCGCACTGCCCTGAATTTGCAGCCAGTCTCCTTCGAAAAAGAAATGCCACACCCGAGTTTTGTTGCCAGCAGTTCTCGTCAGTAATGCATATCTCTGCCACAATCAGGAAATGAAACCTTGCCATGATTTCGTGCGACATCCGTGTTGACCAATATGTCGTTGGCTCCAAATTAGACACGACTGAATGATCACTTACGAACACTGTCACATGTCCTTATGAGTTTTACTCAGATTCTCGATTCTCGAGGAAACACCTACTATGATAGTGACTTCAGTAAATGACCTTAGGTTTAGGGTGTTTCACGAGTCGGAGTCACATAAGTAACTATACCTGTTGAGTGGTGTTGTGATTACTGGTAAGACTACGGTGAGCAAAAAAACTGAATAATATTCAAGAGTTTTTGGCATTACTTTTCAAAAGTTACGTTGTCTATTTTCTGTTTGCACAGCCACAACCCCAGCCTAACGGTAGTTCCCAAAACACGGATTAAAATAATGCCTGTCCGTCATTCTCACTAAGCCAAACAACAGATATTATCCAAAGCCTGACAACGGAAGGATTGTCAGAATCTAATCCGAGGCTAAGACCGAATAAAACGCACGATGACTGTGATTTCTTTGAAGCGTCAAATACAACTTGCTGGCTGCTGCATGCCCATATTTGGAGGGTAACTACTCCCTTTTATGTTCACGCATGATTCAACGTCTTTCCAAGTACAACAGCCTTTTTCCAAGATTTACGACCCTGACGTCGATATTAGCAAAATTCAAACACCAAACAGTAACCAACTGTAATACAGTGGAGAGTGTTGTAGTAAGACTGCATACTGAATCATAGCCAATGCAATGACTAGGAAAGTGGCCTACACATACTATATTTCTTCTTATCAATTATATACCGACTCGATACCAGTGGCAGTGGCTTAAATAGTGGGTGAGCTGTAGAATGGAGCGACCTTTTGGAGGTCATTAATTTACGCCAGAAATATCCTTCTGATTTCATGTTTGCTAACTTAACTACTTCTTCAACTATAACGTTAGTATGACGGTAAATTTTTGCGAGTGAATGTTTCAGGAGAACCACTCTGCCGTTATTAAATTTGTTTGTTCCAGTGACTGGCGTGCTGATTGCCTTAAGTCATATGAAGAGCATTTGAACGAAAGTGTGTGCTAATTTTTCACGCGCATCCACTTTTCTAATTGGTTCTCGTTTATTCCAGCTGGATTTACTCAAATACAGTTTTAAAGTGTCTTTTCATGGAACTTGCATTTTATGGAGACCGTTCCGGAATCATAAACTTGGGTTACCTCCTAGTTGGTCTGTTTGTACACTCAAGCCTAATAATTGCACATCGTTTCTTAAAACGTGTAACTGTCACTGCCAAACTAAACTGCACTTTAAGACCCTACTAACAGAGTAATGACTGTTATCTGACTGATCAGTTTGCATTGAAGCACACGAAAGTCAGTGACCTACTCCCAATCAAATATTACATGATCTTTGCTCCGTCAACTGAACGACATCCCAAAGGACGATCAATGCACGGCTACTCAACCGATTCTGTTAAACTCAAGTCGAAAACAAACTCAGTCACAAAATACTCAGCTACTGGTCAAGCGCCTGTAAAAACAACTGCGTCAAGCCGATCTTGGAGTTGTCAGTGAGCGCGTTGGTGACACTCGCCGAGTTTCGGATATATAGCCACTGCTTCTTCGGTTTCTAGCCTGAGCAACAGAGATAGCAACACATTTGCGATCCCCGAAGTAACACCCACAGTTCGGACTAACTGTTGCCGACATCAAATGTGCAGTTGCGTTCAAGCTAGTACTTCAGGTCTAGATAGCACAGTAAGCCTGTTCAACAGTCGTATGCATCACACATATTGGTGGTCAGTACCACCCGTTAGTTGAAACTAAATCACATGACATCCGACAGGAAACCCTCAAGTTAATCACAAACGTAATCTTTGGATAGATCCTGTATGTTCCAGGTACAACCTCACATGAGATATGTACAAAGTTAACAATGTCATGTCAAGTAAACTTCATTCGCTTGATTGGGGTGGTCTACAGATTGCCGGCTGCAAAAAAGGATGCCCATATAGCTTTTCACAATTTTCCACCCGGGACGCTATCTTGAGAAACTTTAATCACCTAGAACTAGATTTCAACAGCTGCTTAGTTAGTGTTGCAACCTCTTGGGAAATATGCATACACACATGCGTGTATATATATACAGCTTCTTAATATATTTCTAGGTGAGAAAGTAACGTATGTATGTGGCGAGAAGCATCCATATTTAACAACGCTTGATATTTATGTAGACATGTGTTCGCTTGGAATATCCGAAAATCAGTTTAATTCCGTTATCGCAAATTTCGTAAGCGATTTTATTTCATACGCTTTCACTGAGTAAAATAAGACACATTTTTGTAAAACGAACACAAGGACATATTTTGGGTCTGAACGTTTTGACTTAAGTGATATACTTGTGGTGAAAACCTATTCTATTCACTGCCCAAACCCCGACACAACAGGCAGTCTAGGAGCGGAGCACTCCAACGTCTTCTGAGAGCACAACATCAGAGTTGTGCAAAGTTCCGGTGTCATATCTTTCGTTATCCGCCAGGCGCTTTGTTCTGTATCGTACCAATCAGAGCAGAGCCTCCGACGTTGCCTATGCCACTGATATCAGCCAGTAACACTTTACTGTCTTCGATACTGTTATACATCTATAAATCAGAGTCTTTGTCCAAGAATAGGAATTGCCTATCACAACTGGTCTAAAGTGTTCTTTATACTGTTTACGCATAATTTTAAATTCGAGTTCGGTTCCCAGGGCTATTCGTAGTCGCTAATTCTGAGTACTACAAACCGGTGTCGCGGGTAGGACGAATTCATTGTAGACACAGAGACTAGCAAATCCATTTATTTAAACAACTGATGGATTGCACGGCCCCTGATGCTCATCTTAGAGCGACGGTGACTGAGTTACTTGAGGTTACTGATCACCGTTTGGCTCTACTGTGTGAGATCGAGAAAATGGTGATTGATACTAAAACTGAACTGATCCCGGTACGATTATCGGTGTCAAAAAGAAGCCCAGCTATCTTGAGATTAACGACCTTGGCACAGCTCGTTTATGCTCTTTGTACAAAAATCCAAATACAAGCGCGTTCCAAATGGAGCAGATCAGAGACAGTTACGCTAATTGGTTATCCAATGCTCAGTTAATACAGGAGGAATGAACTTAGGACAAACGGTTTTTCTAAAGTACCGAATAATAGCTTATGAAGTGAGAAAACATATGCACAATGCTCTCAACAGGCTGGAGGTTACATCCAAACATTGGTAATGAGGACTCTAGTTTGGTTTGGTCTACTTGAACAACTTTAGCCCGTTTTATTTGACGCTAGTGCACAATTTGCAAGAAATAAGCATTCTAGATCACTCATTTTCTCCACATGCATGTCATTTTGCTTGTACAAGCTCAGCGCCGGACCACAAAACGGGCGAGGTTTCTCAGATGTCTGAGTTAAGAGGGCAGATTTGATGGTTTGAAGCTGTTTAGCCTAGAATTTCGACAAATGTTAGTTGACCCTAAACCCATCATTGTTTTGTCTTACTCAGAACTGAATATGTAAACTAAAGAGGGAATAAGATATCCACACCAAATGTAGTACGAATGAAGTTGAATAGTTTGGGCGTCGTGTTTAAAATGTTACTGATGAACAGATTGGGAATAACACAACGTTTCGAGCAAGTTCTAATACTCTACGTTTCAATTCGATTACAACACCCCTGAGGAAGGCCACCCGAGGTGGTTGAAACGTAGAGTATTACAACTTGCTCGTAACGTTGTGTTATTCCCAATCTGTTTACTAAGAGGGAATAGTTTGTTTTTGTCAACAATGCAGCCGTCTATTTTGTCAGCGTCGTTTGTTTTCCTTCCGAACTGCCCTTCGATAGAGCAATCTGCGACAGGAGGTCGGTTCAACACAGAAAACCTCGCCTAAAATTTGTAAGCATTCCCAAGTAACCTCAGATATTTTGATCCGCCCTATTTTGGNGTTTTGTCTTACTCAGAACTGAATATGTAAACTAAAGAGGGAATAAGATATCCACACCAAATGTAGTACGAATGAAGTTGAATAGTTTGGGCGTCGTGTTTAAAATGTTACTGATGAACAGATTGGGAATAACACAACGTTACGAGCAAGTTCTAATACTCTACGTTTCAATTCGATTACAACACCCCTGAGGAAGGCCACCCGAGGTGGTTGAAACGTAGAGTATTACAACTTGCTCGTAACGTTGTGTTATTCCCAATCTGTTTACTAAGAGGGAATAGTTTGTTTTTGTCAACAATGCAGCCGTCTATTTTGTCAGCGTCGTTTGTTTTCCTTCCGAACTGCCCTTCGACAGAGCAATCTGCGACAGGAGGTCGGTTCAACACAGAAAACCTCGCCTAAAATTTGTAAGCATTTCCAAGTAACCTCAGATATTTTGATCCGCCCTATTTTGGAAGCGTGCTTCAGATAAGAAAATCAGCGAGCATTACAAAATATTGAAGGTCCTTTGTATCCTCAGTGGGACTCATAGATGTACCATAAACACAAACAAGTGTGACATACTTACCTCGACGGAGGCGCATGGACAATAGCCGTCCGCTTATCATCGAAGCATTGATGCGAGTAGCATCTGGCAAAGAAACACCATGTTCCCAAGCACCGTCTGTCAGGTAACCTGTTCAGTAGTAGGTGTACCCGGCACCTGTTTCTAGGAGCTTACCTTGATCTGCAAGCCGGGATCATCGATTGGAGTCTACAGAACAATTACTGTTTCCTCTTTAGGCGATCAGGTCACCTGAGTATCACTGGCAAGTGAATGCGACTGAGCGTTCATATATGATAATTCGGTGGTGCATAATGTGAGGCCAATGGTGCAATGGTCAACACGGTTGCCTCGTGAATGCGTGGCTGGTTTTTTATTCCCGGCCGTGGCAAAGATGTATACCACTAGTGAGCTCCAACAAGAGCGAAACTTGAGTTCAGTGGTTTTTTTGAAACGGGCTGATTGTGTCAGATGTGATCAATTGTAAATGATTTTCAATTCATGTTTGTGTGTCGAATTTAGCTTAATTCAATGATACAAACCACTATATGTTATTTGTTTAATGGCCAAAATCCAACAGCTACAAGCAATTTGATCAGTGGCTGTTGTATCCGAGATGATATGCGGTCCAGCCAACCCTCGATGAAACACAGTTATTTGAATGACATACGAAAGCTGGAAAGCAAGAACTCACCAGCAGGCCCATTAAGGTAACATGAGTGATTATGATGCGAGTAAGTATGCCTTATTGATGAGGGAGGTTAGTGTTATGTAAAATACAACAGAGGTGGAATAGAAGTGAGAGGACAAAAATAGTAAAATACTTACGGAAATGCACCGTTACAAAATGCAGAAACTTTGTTACAATATACCTGAATAAATGTCGTTCAGTGCAACTTTGAATAGTTTTACAAAGCTTGTGTGTTGGGAGCGAACTGTTATCAGTAAACTACTCAAAAGTGAAAGTGCCTTGGAGTTTGTATACATTAAATCAATTGTGCTTTCCAAAGTTGATGTAGCAGTGGTTAACACGGTTGCCTCATAATAACTTCTCCGGACCTCAACTCTACTGCGAGAAGAGGATGCACTTCTGGTGGACTTTCATAGGAGCGAAATTCTAACCTGGTACTATCTTTAAACCAGTTGGCCGAACAGCCCTTTGGATTGTGAGAGCTGCAACCATTTGTGAGTGATGCGCAATTCATGCTACAGTTGTTAAGCCGGTGTTGACAAGTTGCCCTTAAATTTTGAGTCGTTGACCGAACACAGGCATTACTCAGTGTTCCCATCAACAATATTATGACGCCGACTTAATTTGTCGGAAATGGAAGGAGATATTCTCCAACGTGTTGATATTCCGGTTACTTTTCAGTCACCAACGTAAGATACTTGACCTTCTAAACGTCGGGTGGTCACAACAATGGAAATGTTACGATAGGGATTTATAATGGTGAGAGGAGTGTCAGCAAACCGGAAACCCGTATTAGCCGAAAGTTTGTGGACATAGGTCCTAATGACGATCAGTTTGAAGTCTCGCTTGGGCAATAAAAATTCGAACCAAGCCGTTTACAATTTAGGATGTCTTGATGTCATGTGTGGATACCCAAGGCGATCTTTGTTTTAGGAGTGGACCGGAAAGCACGGCTACTGTGCGCATGGGCAGGCTGACAAGCAGGTCAGCCAAGCCCTGTTTCGGGTGATAAAGCGGTTGCCATCTTTCTGGCATCAGTTTGATGGATGTCTTGACAGTCGAAGACAGGGCGGAAATAGCCAGAATTAAACCAAGCTTCCACGGTGTGTGGACTCGGATACAAAATCCAGAGTGCAAATCAGAGGGCCTGCCGAGAAGACAAGCCTCCTAACCGAGATGTCTCAACACACTGCTGTAGCCACAATCCTAGCCAAGAAGGGTATGAACGCGCATTTCAGGTCAGGTGGCTCTGTCTCATCACCCCAGTATTTTGGCCACTATGATTTACGGCCGATAAAACTTGGCCACTCACACGCATCTCTGTAGACGTTTCGGCTTCCGAAAGGCAACTGTGGACTCGTAGCTAACTTGCACAGTGGCTGTAAATGTACAAATGAAATATACGATATTTCCCCAAAGGATTGTGATTTCACTATAGTTTGTTCATCAAACGATGAGTAATGAAGTGCTGGATTTATCACTGGGACAGATTTTTCAATCATTAAGACAATGGTCGAGAACTATCTATTTGCCACAGAAGTTGAAGCAGCCATGCTGTGCTGTTAGATTTGCCATGCCATTTGTGGACTCCGACGTGACTTTCCATAACCATGCCAACACAACGGTAAGCTTCACTTGGTATGTCTGAGTTTCGTGGCTGTGTTATTCGGTCTTGTTGCCCCATTCCCCGTCTACATGTCTCATTGAACTACTTTATCCGTATATGGATGTCGTGTGAAAAGATGGATTGAGATCGGAGAGAGAGCTCGTTGGGAAATGCTGTGCAGATTAAGGTGCGTAGCTCTCTGGAAACCTGCACTGTCTGAAAAATGCCGTGCGTGAATTGAACCGGATTAAATATCATGCTGGAATGGGAACACACTGATTGATGGGGATTAGGAGGATAGTGCACCGTTTTAGAAGAAACAGCTACCGATGCTGTGACATTTTTTGTACGCTACAAGTGAACCATACGCAGTATACAGAGGTCAGTGGTTACCACTGGTTAAGATCGGCCACATCTTTTTGACGTACGCTTGTCGCTTCCGTTTACAGCATTACACCAGATCATCTGTACATTCCGTGCAGTGAATACTCCGTCCTCATTCGCAACGGCTTTCTTAAGTATTACTACTGGTTAACACGTATCTGTGACAACCGAAGGTAGTACTCAAACACTCAGAGTAATCGATCGATCGCGGTCTTCAGGCCTGGGTGAATAGTGCCCGAGGCAGGTGACAAACCACTAGAAGTCCACTCTGGCTTTGGGTGGCTAGGTGTGATTCAGGCGAGACGAATCGCGTCATGGCTTGGGGGTCCGCTGGTCACTGTGCCAACAGAACAGGCCAGGCCAAATGCAAGTGACGACATTCCCGCACTGTGGCTGTTCGGTGTGAGTGGCTTACTAAATATGAAGATTTGCCGACCAGGTCATAATGAACCGGTCGAACAATTTCTAATAGCAGCCATTCATTGAATGTAGACCAGCTATCCGTTTCGCTTCACTGAAATTTCCCAAAAAATATTCACTGCAAAACTGGACTCATGATTAGTTGTGATAAGTTTGAACTTATTCTACATTGTTCCCTGCACTGCTCTGTTCCATAATGATTTTTGCGAAAACGCCACGTGTTTAACAGGTGCATGGAAGTGAGAGAAGTTGAAACGTTCAAAAAATTTCACTCACTTAGCCAACTTCGAGCTGTTCCTCAATCACATCCGCGGAGAAGCTGTATGTGAAAAGCGAGCACGTGCAGCTGTTGCCAGCAGTCGAGGAAGCGATGTTTACAGCGTTGGTACTATATCAGAACGAGGCTTGCTGACATTTTCCACCAGACGTGACTCATATACTGAAGCAGCGTGTCAAGCGTAGCTGTGAACGGCGCTAGATAGTTTTGCAGATCACGGAAATGGGAACCTAGTGATAATCTGTGACAACGCGCCATGTCACGCGGACCTTGATAGAGTGTTCAAAGACCCACAGTACACCGGTGGAAGGCTCCTACGACTGGCGTCCTAATCTCCAGTGCTGAATCCGATCGAGGGCGTGACGAGTGTGGTCAAACACCAAGTGAAACAACTGATAAGATGAAGGTGTGATCTCACACTCTCAGGTGATCCTTCAGACATGTTTTACCTGCGCAAGTCACGTTTGAGGTGTGTGGAAGAGTCAGCCGAGGAGGTCAGAAATGTGGTGACAGCAGTATGTTGCCAGAACATGATAAAAAATGTTTGGAATTTGTCCTAAAGTACTCAATAGTGTAAGTGTTTAATTGAGAGAGTCTTCTGTTTCGCGTTTATGCATTGAATATCCGACGACATCCCAGCCGTAACACTTTGGGTTTACTATGATCTAGGTCTAAAGTGTGAAAGACGGACTGAAAGCTCATGATTTTACTTTAGGTCTTCGATTGGCTGAGATGAGCATTTGTACAACGTGCGTTGGTGGTGAATGGTCTGTGTACAGGTTACCACCCGATAAAAGTTGATTTTTCTAGATTACAACGCCAGATGTTAAAACAAAATAATTTGTTTCGAAAAATAAACTCCCGGTAGCAAACTCCGGAACCTTTTGATGCTGGAAAGGCGGGTTACAGTTACAGGTACGACAAAATAAGATATTGTAACGATCTGGAGATTTCACTAGCCTGTCTGCTAGATGATGATGATGCATATTATACCTAAGCTATTTAGAAAGTTCGTATGATAAATGCTATGCGATTGTTCGCATGCAATGTGACTGTGTGGCGCAAAACCGAACCATACACAATTCCCGCTGACCCGCACGTCTACTGCCGGTCCCTAATCTAATTATCTAACTTCATGTTGATGCCGTTTTTAGTTTTATAGTGATATAAGAGACCACATGCACATTTCGTAGAATAAATGTTCAGTCTTTTTTCTCTAGGTTGTTTTGTATTACGCGTCTGGCGGATTCGTATCTGAGGAAAACGACTTAATGCGCTGTGCACCAAAATATATTACCTAAACTAGCGGCCATGATACGTCGAACACACACGATGTTCACTAACACAAACATAACACTGCGCGGGGGGTTATAACAACAGCATGACTGAGCGCCGACAATGTGACTTAAACAGTATGTACTTATTGATTCTGTATGTGGTAAGCGCAGCATACTACATGTAAGTTGTTCACCAGTGCACACATCAGTTTGCTGCCAACACTTACTCACTAATTTGATTAATTTCAAGTTGAACACTACTCACACCTGATCGCAGCTGTCGCATTCCGGTAGACTGTCCAAACAGTCCTTTCCGAAAATAAGCACCACACTCAACTTAAACTGTCGTTGGAGCTCGTCATCAGTACATAAACTTGCTAGGCCAGAGACTAACCCACCAATCCCACTTTCATGACACAACCGGGTTGATCATTACCTCACTGATCTCATATCAGGCATGACCAAATTGCCACATTTGCACGCTGCGTCCTCTATCGAAACGATCAGGCAATCTGACCACTACTGGTAAGCGTGTGCCGGAGTTCTAACTTCAGCCGTGGCCAGAATGTGCAGTACTGACGAGCTCTGACAACAGCAAAACTCTAGTCTATTTCTTCCTTTCAAAACACACTGGCTGGAAGGTTTGTCTGAATGCGGTGGCTGCAAACATGTGGTGGGGAAATTCAACTGAAGACAGCACATTTTAGGAAACTCAATACGACCTTTCTGTATCGACAAAATCTTAGAATATGGTCGATATAATTCGAAATGATGTTATCTGATTGAACAACAGAAATAAAATGTATCTCACAATTGTACTCAACTCATCTGTTTTTTTCAGTTATTTATCCTCCCTAACCATGGCAACCGTAAGCTCACTTGATCGGCCAAGCACTCATTTATTGATCTCAATCAACCGGGTGTTTTCATAATTCTGTTGCAAAAACCAAGTACATGGTACTGCAACTCCACTTTGGCATGATATTAGGTGCCGGTTTTTCGCTGGTCAATTTCAGAATTGGCTAAATACCATGATGACATTTTGCAACCACGTATCAAACCGTCAACTATGTCGGTAAACTTATTTTATGCCTAAAAATTCAGGCAATTCGGACTAACTAACAGCATTTGATTAATATTTCGTTCGATGTGAATTATCAGAGTATAAATGAAAATCAATTGCTCGTATGCCTACCGTCGTACTAAGTAGCTCAATAATGACTGGATTCTTGATTCAATAAAATTTTTACCGGTGCGGTGCAGTGCAGTGTACCACATCATGTTCCCCGGTTGACGGACTTTTTTTAGTGGAATCGATCCACTGTTAATCGTAGGTGTGTAAAGTAGCACACATCGACCATTAACTCTGAATGAGGTGAAGGAGGTTTCACGGATGGAATTTCTAGCCAATTTGTCTTGAAAAGAAACAATAGACTGGAGTTTTGCTGTTGTCAGAGCTCGTCAGTACTGCACATTCTGGCCACGGCTGAAGTTAGAACTCCGGCCACACTTTTATAGGGCATAACCGAATTATCATATGCACACGCTTACCAGTAGTGGTCAGATTGCCTGATCGTTTCGATAGAGGACGCAGCGTTCAAATGTGGCAATTTGGTCATGTCTGATATGAGATCAGTGAGGTAATGATCAACCCGGTTGTGTCATGAAAGTGGGATTGGTGGGTTAGTCTCTGGCCTAGCAAGTTTATGTACTGATGACGAGCTCCAACGACAGTTTAAGTTGAGTGTGGTGCTTATTTTCGGAAAGGACTGTTTGGACAGTCTACCGGAATGCGACAGCTGCGATCAAGTGTGAGTAGTGTTCAACTTGAAATTAATCAAATTAGTGAGTAAGTGTTGGCAGCAAACTGATGTGTGCACTGGCGAACAACTTACATGTAGTATGCTGCGCTTAGCACATAAGTACATTAGCAATAACTTCATAAACATAAGGACAGCAATAAGTACATATCATGGAAATCGCACTGTTGAAGGATATTTCGCATATGTGGACTCATTTATCCTCAGCAAAGTGGTGTACGATTTTCTCGACCTTGTTTGGTCTCAGCAGGATCGCGCGTGAACGAGTACTGATGCTCTCACCTGTGGCCATCTGTCAGACCTTAAGTCTATCACGGAAAGTTTTCCAGTACGTGCCTGCTAGGTCACATGATCGCAGCCATGGTGATTACAGGAAGAATTCACATTACTTTCCCTGACTGTTGGTTCTTTCTTCTACACGACGATATGTATTTACCATTATGTGTTTGAGCTGCAATTTCTGAGGTAGCTAACATGGTCTCGAAGAGCTGAGAGAGATTTTCGTGATCGATTACCTCAATTTCAAGGTCAACTGGAGTGTATATTCTCGTACATTCAATAGTGCCATATCATGTCGACGCTTATTCAAAGTTCGTGAATTCAACTTTTCCGACGAAATGGTGCTCTTGATACTCACGAAAATCAGGCTAGTTCTTCATTACTTCACTGGTGGTCACTGGAACCATTAGGTGCATCTAAATTTCTGTCCACAAAACAGTTAACCGACAACATATCATCACGGAATCAGGGCAAACTACTTCTTCAAAGATGGCGGCATTTCGTGGATCATGTTAAGAATAATAATTGTCTACGGACATTGTAATATTGGCATAAAATTTAGTCAACAGATAATTCGTTATGTACCAGACGGTGCCCGCCTCCACGCCTAGCGTTCAGCTAGTGATCTATGTGGCATTATCTGGCCATTTTGCAAATAATATTAACAGCATTTTCTTCAAACACTCGTCACTGACGTAGCACCGATAAACTTTGAACTCAATGAAAAATAACTGAGGTTAAATTTTTAGCATCTTTGTTCAGTTTCTGCGAATTTCATGCAAGTAGTTGACTACAAACGCATAAAGTTATACGGTAGATTTAGTTATGTTGCACGATACCGACTGTTTGACGCTGATTGTTTCGAAAAAAGATCTAAACAGTAGTCCGGGATGGATATTTGAACCAAAACCTAAACGATGTGAGTCAGTTGTTCGTCAAGTGGGCAGAAAGTTGATGAATATGATTCAGTTTGGATACCATTTCTTCTATCTGGTCTTTCAACCTCACTTAGGCATCTAATCATGGAAAGCACCTGTACGATCTATCCGTTATTAGTTTGTTGTTATCCAGGACTGCACAGCTTACATTTCAGCGTTTATGTACACTACATTCGATTTTGCTTCCCCGTATACACAACCTATCAGTGTCTTGCAAGCAATCATTCTGAACGGTAATCAACTTTACTCAATAAAGTGAAAGAGGAATACAAGGGCTTTGTTGAATTTGACTGCTCAAAGGAAGTCATTTCACGCATATATTCCTAGATTAATGTGAGAGTCTTAGCGATCATCGCGTGAAAACTCTGCGATCGACTGTTTGCAGTCCTTGCAAAGGTGTAAATTTTGGGGAATTTTTGGTTTATGCAACTAAAGATATGTGTAGTTTACCCTCTTTAACACAACAGTAGTCAATCGTTTCCAATCAACTTGGGCCCGTCGACGAAGCGGTATAATTGATCAAGCGATTATCAAACGTATTATAAAATACGTTTGGTAGACTTAAGTTTTTAAAATCCGTCCTCAAAAAAAGACTCCCTTTATTTTACTTCCGTTATCGATTTTGACCAGCTCAATCATCCGACGGCCATCTGTAACTAAAATATAAAACCATAGCATTACTGTGCGACATTATTTTGACCAAATACACCTGATTAACATCACGAGTACTTGTGTGGACAGTGGTCACTATTAGCGGATGCAATTTCTACATTTTCAGGAATCGTATTTATCCGTAGCACTTGTCAGCGTCTTGAACTCTAACAGTAATACCCACTTCTCTCGACACTGAAACCCTCAAAATCCACCTCATTTCAATCTCTAATTCACTCACAAAAACCAGTTAGATGAAAAATAAACATTTGTAGACACTTTGCGAACTAGAACACATAAGTTGAAATTTACAGTCTGTTTTTATTTGAACACATTTTGCCATTCCACCAACCATGAGGTTTACCTGACTTAACCACAATCATAATTTATCGAAACATTTGGTCTCTCAGGCACTCAAGCAACTCATTCGCGCTTGCACTGACACCTGTATCAGTAGAAAATATTGGTGTTAACTACAGGTGATCATCTACGTGATCACTGCACATCACTGCGCAACAATCACTAGTGGATGAATGTGTGCACCGAAATCTCACTTTATCCATCGCTGAGCATACCATAAGGACAGCTTATGTTGCTGACCGAGTCAATTCGGCTGATATGTCACTGAAAAACCAGAATCACTTACATTATGTGAAGAACTGGTCACCACTACTGTCCCCCAGACAATGTGTGTATGAACTAATTACTTGTACATTTTGTCTGTCCCAGACTTGCCAACATTCTTTTGTTACTACCAGTATGTTTAATACTTATTACTGTTTTACATATAAGATTGTAACGATTCCGCGAAATCTCATCATTCCAAGGGAAATATCTTCGTTCAGTGTTGACGATATGTATGAATGGAACCCGGTTTCCTTTTCAGTAGACTACGTTGATGCTAATACATACTAAAAATCCACACAGTTCACTTGGTCGAATAACACGCAACTCATATTTTGCCATCTGATCCGAACAGGTACAAAACCGAGTATTGTGAAAATTTCGGGTGTTGGAACTTAACAGTGCAAGACATCAATATCAGTCAAGTTTAGACTTCCGTTCCCACCCAAACTAACCGTGAGATAGATGCTGGTTAACTGAGTATTGTGATCTTACTATTTACCGTCATTACTCCGCTGTAGTGATATTCAAAAGTGCACCACTGTAGATCAGTTGATTTTTTGTTGCTCCTAGCGGTTACGATGCATCGTGGTGACTGAATAACCCAAGCTGGCAGATTATCACAAAACCGTATGATCAGATGCTTTGTGAACCTGTATAGGTATACACAACCGCAAGTAGGGAAAATTCAGAAATTAGGCTGGGTAAAATGCACAGGGGTCAAGTTTCTTCTCTTTGCGGGAAATAATTCTTGGGCTGCTGCTTTAAGGGTCAATTTGACATCATTTTATACCTGTCCACCAACAGCCTCAATAAGACCCTCGGCTGTTCTTATGTATGTGTCATCGTGAGATAGAAACAACTGAGCGACACAGTTTGTTCAAACACAACAGATTCGAATGACAGAACTGGTTATGCCTTAAAAAACCATTGTCATTATGTGATTGGAACCCACTTACAATCCGACAGGTGAGTTTATGAGAAATTCTTGTACTGGTTCACTGTTGTGCTTAGGAAACGATACCGCTTTGTACTCACAACTCAAGACCGTTCAAATATACGAGAAGTAGCGCTGACTTTAGATATATGCGTAACCACACCAGTAACAGAACGGTTGTCTGCATAAAAATAATCACTTGGCTAAATTTTGTTCAAATTGCACAATACCTGTTATCATATCAAATCTGCCTCTGATTAGTATGGCCTCTAATTCCCAATAGGCACAGCCCATTTCGTGTGAACAAAATTAAACTCCACATTAATATAACTCGCTTTCAAGATTCTATCCCATACCAGACTATCGGATCTATGTCATCAGTGTTTGAACTCATGAGATAGAGGTTGCCTGCAATCCTTTGTACGAAGATCTGATGCGTACAGTCACTTGACTTCAGTTTTGTTTTGACTCATTTTTCGGCTTTGTTTACACTTGTCTTCAAATCCTCCCCTAAATTTCAGGTGTGAAGAATTGCTTTACCAAACATTCTGCTTATTTCTCCTAAAACCTGCATATCCAAACATGAAGCTACTACGTAAGGTGTGTACGTCAAATGAAGTTGAATAATCGTCGGTAAATTATCGCCACTCAGATCACTGGGAAACTTGTGTTTGCTTCACACTAGAATGTTTCTGGTAATTTGGTTGCATCATTGAAATCGATAGTCGATGTTTGTCCTTCTCCGTAAAACTGAAACTGGTACGTGTTGTGTCCACAAAGGACGCTTAACCAGCAGGTTGGTTTATTGCGCAAACGTCCGTAAATGTCATGTCAAAAACTAAACCACAAACGCGTACACTCATTTGCACGACAGACACGCATTAACATACATTGGGTGACAATACGTTGTCATCCGCCTTGGTGAAAGTTCTCACACAGCATGTACACACTGTTCCGATAGTCTCTTCTTGTCCGTCGTGTTCGGGGCTTGTCCTTTTGTTCCTGAATGTCGCCTGTGGGTAATACACTACTTGTGGGTAGTATACTACTCACAACGAAACTGCCTGTTATACAACATACGGGCTTCAGATAACAAATGAGGAGTTCAGTTTCAGTTACATCCAACTGGATAAAGGTTAGACAGTCCATCAGATCGCAGTTTTTGTGTGTAATCACACACGCGAGTTCAGTATTGGCCCGGAACATGTGGTTGCCAAGGTTAATTCTAGCTTTAGTCGTTATGTCGTTCAAGCTCACATCAACTTGAACAGTATTCACTTCAGATTGGATTCACGACCCAACAGTTAACTTCGACACCTGGTAGATTATCAAATGAACACTGGATACACCCATTGAAATAAATGACGTTCATCGTCTACATATAGATTATCAGCACGTAGGTCTGTGTTGAAAGTATTCGAAAAGTGAATAGGTGGTGCGACCAATTTTACCTAATACTGGGTTTAGAATTCATGAAAAACTACAAACGACTTCATTACAAAATTAAAAATTACACATCCTTTTCTTGTAACTGTTTGCTTAAGTGGTTCAACTTTCAAATCTGATTAATATACTGTCGCCGAATTCAACCGTTATCTGCACTCCAAGCTGTTATTTAACTGAAAAACAAACCACTTTGCGAGCATTAAATATGCATTTGCTTTGATATTTTCGTCAAATCGTCATCATTTTCCTCAAATCTTCGACAAAATCGACGCTCTTGAATTGACTTGATGAAACTGGTAGCAGAAGACTCAAGAAGGCATCCTCCTGGATATGTCTCATGACCAACAGTTGGATGTACAGTGAGTGATTCATGTAAAAAACAATGAGCAACAATTTGTATGTGCTCACCGACCACAAAAATAGCTCCATAGGTGACGCAAACCAGATTATTTCCTTGTGCATTGTTGGTTTTCGTTAAAGCAATCAACAATGCTTCTTAAATCTGTTCAGCCTTCGAAGTCGGTTTTGAACTTTTGGGAAAGATACATCTCGCTACAACTTTATTCCCTTTTTAGAAATCATATATGTCGTCAGAAGTTGTCTATTTGTAACTCATGTCTTTTCAAATGATCTTGATGCAAAATATTTGCATTGAAGAATGAGTTGAATATTTTCACGTACACACAATTTCATAAGGGTTCTAACTGATATGCAGTCATTCTACACAAAAACAACTTTTCCACCATATCGCACAATAAGTTAACTTCAACAGTCCACTTGCTACTCCCATGTCGAACGATTGCGGTTTCTTTCATTTGATCTGATCAAACATCGGTTCTTTTTACAAGAATCTAGGGTCTGTAATCAAGCCTCCTTCTGCCGGAGGTTCCACAGATTATGCATCATTAGGCTATTATTAGAAAGAATAGTAATACACAATGGACACTTTTGTACCATACTTTTTGAAAGTGACTAGTTATAGTTTTGCGCAACATGTTCTTTGAAACGCGGGTATAGTGGGTAAATCAGTCAGAGACACACAGACAGGTGAGTCATTATGGAAAAAATAGCAGAAACGAAGTATACAATTTCTTCACAACTGCTAAACGATGTACTCGGAATAGATAAGATAGCTTACTGAGGTATTATTTTCCCCGTTATCGCAGAGTATGATATGCTTCATGTCAGTAAAGTGCAGAGCATTTCTTATGACTAATACTAAACTATCTGGTAAGTTAATAACAGACAGTGTTTGCTAAACCCGAGATAGACGGGGTTACATAAATTTTAACTGTTTGGAAGCCGTTCAAAGGTAACACTGGATTCGACTAAACTGTACTGTACAGTCCCCATCCCAAGATTGTTGTTTTTACTTGTGGCCCCTCAGTAAATCTCGGTGATCTTTCGGTAAGCAATGCAGTCCTCGTTGAGAGATAGACATTGGGTGTGAAGAGGCATCGGTTGTTCGTGTGAATTTTGCCTCTTAACTTACCAACTTGACTATCATCTATGCTCAGTCCCAGCTGATGAACAAAGGGAATCTTACAGTGTTGGTTAAGAATAAAATATCGACGTAACTGTCAGTTTTATTCACTTAGACAGAGGGAGAGAGAGTAAATTAGATAAAAACGGATGAAACCAACGAATGGTGAACAAAGCGGACAAGTTATAATGTGTTTCTCCATTTGAAAATCTGCTAACTGCTTAGTTTGTTTTATTGCTGTTACGCATAGGCTGAAACCTAAATTCTTACTTTCCTAACATGACATATTGCTAATCGTTGGTGCATACTACTACGCATTATGCACTGAACTAACGTATGTACCACACAGTGACTGGACACACCTCGTGTCAGTTTATTGTTCAAAACACAATCGTTGAGTCTAGACAAAGATGATATTAATATAATAACTGTTCCATTCAAACTCATAAAAATGTTTACTACCATAAAGTGAGAATAATTCTGAACTAATTAAAGGTCAGTTTGCAACTCCAATCCGGCAATCTTACAACGCCGCTAATCTGATCATTGTGTCAGCAGTTACACCTGTCCCGTTTAAATAAAATAACATTCTTACTGGTTATTTCAACAATACTCTGCAGAATCGTTTTTTTCTGAGATTGTTGACCCACTGAGAGATGCAGAATAAACCAATCCGTACGCCTCAATAAAATCCAGCCTAATGGATTTGGTATTTTCTGATGATGAGAGTTTGGTTAATTTTAAGTTTAACATCATTCGCACTTGATTACAGCATTCGCATTCGGACGGACATTCTAGTCAGTCTGCTTCGAAAAGAAGTACTATAATCGAGTTGTGTTCTTGTTAGAGTTCGTCAGTAGCGCTCATCCTTGCTACAACCTGGAGTGTAATTTCGGCCATCCTTCCATTGTACAACCGTGTTTACCGTTGCGCCCTTGAATTCACACCAAACACGAATGGATTACTCTACCTGAACTCTCATTTACTTCGGCTTTTGTATATTAATCAGTTTACCCGATCGTCTTAAGAGGAAACGTAGCTGTCAGATATAATAATCTGATCATGTCCAATGCGAGGCCAGTGGTGCAATGGTTCACGAGGTTGCTTTAGGAAAATGTGGCCTCTGTTGTAGTTTCAGCCGTGGCAAGACTATACACCATTGATGAGCTCCAGCAAGATTGAACCTCAAATCTAATACTTTTGTCTTAAAGGGATTGGCCAGGTAGTTTGCTTGAATGTGACAACTGCGAACAAGCATGAGTGGTGTTCAACTTGTGTTCCAATATTTCTCAGGGAGCCCGTAGTAACATTGTGGTTATAACTCTGTTTCAGGAAAACCGATAAAACAACGGAAATGAAGGCCAGCTTCCACAACAATTTCGGCCAAAATAAGAGCACACTTCAGATGCGGAGGCTCTGGCTACACACAAAAATGAATTCCAATTTTCATACTCAGAACACAGGTGGTGGCCATCCACACGATTGAGGGATAACTCCATAGCTCCATTTCAGTCGTTCCTTTCTTCGTTATCATGTTGCTTTTAAATAGAAGTAAGATTAGTGTGATTACTCGGCTAATTTTATAACTGTTTGTCAAGTGTTAGTAAAATCTCAGTCTTCTGAGTGCGCGGTGCCCAGCACAAAGGAAAGTTAGTTTGAAAAATGCACCGATACTCAAAAGTTTTTCACAAGGCTCCCGGAATATTTCTGGAAACTGCGTATGGTAGTTTTCTTTCACGTGAGAGAATGAAGGTTGATTTTCAGTAAGAACAAGACTTTATTGCAACTTAATCGGAGTCAGCATTAAATGCAGAAAATAATCAAACAATAACCATCATACAGTATCATGATCATTCACATTTTGGAGTTACGGTTTGAACCTAAAAATATATTGATGCAACTTAGCTCTACGTTATCCATCAACATTTAGAAACCAACCGTCTAATCGCTGTTTTCTCTAAAGAATTCACTACTTGCTATCAACTCGAATATGTCTGAAGCCGACTGAAATCCTTAATTACAGAAGAACTTTGAGGAAATCGGCTAGTTTTTGGACCGGATACTCCTGTGTTAGGACTGGAACAGTATCGATCAAACAGCTTACTGATTGCTCACAATTTCTTCCGAACTTCGACGATTTCTTTCTCCCCACGGATAAATTGGATTGGCACAAGTTACCCTCTTCCATGAGAATCCTCATAAGTGCTCATTTGGATAAGTCCGAAGCCCGTAGATTGTCCAGTCATTATATCAAACTGGTTTCTATGTGAACGACGTTTTCGTCATCTACACACAAATTATAAATTAATTTTACCATCGGAGCAAGCCAGGTTTGCAGCTGATCATTCTGCTCTTCACAAAAAGCACCAACTCCAAGATTACATTAGAGACACAGTCTCTCCAGATAACCAAAGCATCTCTTCAACACATTCGACCATTGCAGGTTTCGGGCGTTTCACGCCTCATGCCAACATGGGTTTCATCTGTCGACATAACGAAATTAAATACTCTTTCATCGGAGAGAATATATTGATGTGTTCAGATGAACGGATTCTCAGCCGAACGCATTCGTCTTTCATTGTACCACTTTGTTGAAATTTTACTTAACAGACACGGATAAGTCCGTTATAGCCAAGTAACTTGCGGACTACAAAAATCACGTCTCTGCGGTCCGCTTGACATTGAACAAACTTCCGTTTCTCGTAGACACTTCCGAAATGATGCTTTTTTCATTCTGGTTCGTTTCTCCCAAAGTTAGGTCATACGAGTTGCAATCTAGTTATTCACCATTAATTCTAACCTCTGCCTCGGTTATCTACCGGCAGGTTTCATTGTGTACAAGATCTTAGTCTAGTCCCGTTAAAAACCTGACGGTTACCGTCCACTAGTCAGTCGTACACTGTGAAAAATGACTGCAGTTTTTCGATTATTCAACCATACCGATTTGTGTTTTCAGGGCACACGGACTTGTTTCCATTCTGGTTTATGTTGATAGTTAGCAGGGTTTCTAGCATACAACCCCAAGTCTTAACTGTATGTTATTCTTAGCCAATACGTAAAAATGCTGTATCAAATGCAGTGGTTTCGCAATAGTTGACCACTTCTTGTCTATTCTTTTTAAACACTAAGATATTACTTAGTTTCGTAATGTGCCTTAGGTAAGCTGAAACTTACCAACCTTTCCAATGTCAAACAGTACCTCAGTCAGTCAGAGCTAACTTATAAATTTAAAACTAAAAGTAGCGACTTCAATCATCGAACATACTGTATAATCTGGATAGAAAGAGTAATGTAGTGGAGATCAATAAAAATGTCAGGCACATCATTACGGGTTTATTTTAGCACTATGCCGAGCCATCAAGACTATTAGGGCAGCACTCTGAAAATGCCTATTATCACAATGCACCGAAATTTACCACTTGTATATTGCCTTGTGGCTATTGAATACCACGAATAAACTTCGTCTAACGATTCCATAGTTTACAGACAATGTTTACCATAATCGATTCTTACGGTATATACAATTTTTATGTTGACAACAATATAAACAGAAAGTGGTTGTGAATAAAGTCCCCACGTTACTAGGCAAAACATTCGTATTGATCTCAGAAAACCCTAACACCCTCCTACAGTTTCCGCCAGTATTTCAGTGCCAAGATTATGTTCTGAATTCAGCTAGATCAGTCGATTCGTTCGGTAACTCTGAAAATTTCACATCTGCTGATTTGTACACATCAGGAAGCCAATCTCCTTTGCGCCGGAGGGTTGATGGTGATGATGGCGGTTTTTTTTACATCAACCTCACACACGTGAACAAAACGCGCATATGTTCTGGCAAAAGTGCATCCCGGCAATGGGGCCAAATCGATGGTAGTTTTGTGCCCGTTTTCGACACCTGTGGTTGCTGCCATATGGGTGTTGCGCGTTCGCGTGCTGAAAGACAGTTTTTGAATGCCAAAAATAATGTTATATACTGTGCAGACCTACTGCTCTCACCACTACCAATGGCTCCGTTAATTTCTCTACTCCTTATCGCCCAAAAAAGATACACAGAGGCGATTCCCGCTGTTTTCGAAGGGACGAGAATTCGTGTTCCACCTGGATGTATTAGGATGTGGTTGGTGCAGCTGAACGCAAATCACATGCATAACAAACAAGAAATAATGCACAATTGCATACCGTTGTAAAGTACCCACCTACACATGTGTAAAATATGTATCCGAACCAGCAGATACGAGGCGAAAATCATGGAAATGTTTTTACACGCTGTACGATTCACATTTAACACCAATGAGTTTTGTTGAAATCGCTCCGGTTTTTGATGTTTTCAGCTAATATTATTATATTGTAACCAGCTGGTCAGGTTTGACCTTGATAGGCTGCTTGAACACTTGTGCAGTTGTTGATTTTTGCGTAAAAACATTAATAATACGGCTAAAGTGGGCGGCCGGTAAAGTGTACTTTTAATGATTGGAGGATTTTGGCTGTGTGAAGTAAACTTCACATTATTGATCACAGTCATCAAATTACGCAAACCTTCCAGCTATCCTATTCCGAAGAGGAGCTACGGACATGCATTTAATTATAAGAACACTCGGCAAATCCAACATTTCGCGATCTCCACTTGATAAGAAACCATACGTACCGAGTCAATGAATAACAAGACAGTGGATGTATCTATACCCTGGAGGATGAGGTTGCCTGAACTTGACCTGCGTAAACAATATATGATGATAATATTAATGATAGTAATATATGATAATTTTTATAGGCGGCTGAGTCACTGGTGCAGTGATCAACATGAAAATGTTACCGTCGTTAAAATGTCGGTCGTGGTAATGATACACACCAATGTTGAGTGGGAACAAAACTCAAATTCATTTTCGGGGTGGGTTAACTATAAACTCTATGTGAATGGGATACACGCAACCAGCTGGGATCGTTGACTGACTCTGATTTTAAACCTGAAGTTTTCTCACTCGTGAAGTAACAGCACAATACTGTGGAAACTCTACTCTTCCCTAGAAGAAATGGTCAGTGGCAATGCGAAAGCGCTTTACTAGCGGTTCATTATGAGTCATAACATTTTACATCATAGAATCTGATTGTCGTTACCGTAATACAGCGAATACATTGCAGAGACCGTCAAAGCAGATATGCACTCGGAATTATCCTGTCAATCTTATCAGGACAATGCTTTGTACCCGGAATTGCTGGAAGTGCGTATTCTCAAATAGCACTGGATCGTAGCTTACCTTATAGTTCACTCGATCTCTGTACAATGAAAATGGAACATACGTTGACTTAGAAGTGATATGCATAGACATTTCGGACTAAGAGGTCGAAAACAATCGAAAGTTGTATTATTATAGTGACAATTTCCCACCAATGTTGCTCTTGGTTCATTGTGTCTGTGTACTCAGTCCAGTTGATGGTTCATTTCAACCAACTCACCGGTAAAGTGTCCACAAAAAACCTCAGTGCCACAAGAACACTGCTTTGAGAATATGATAAATAAAGTCTGTAAAACCTTTATCGTAAATCCGGAAAACCTGGATAGGATCATGAATACGTTCTTTGCTCGTTTAGTCCGCAAGCGTGCGAATAACTTAGAATTTGAGGCCCAACAGCCTAAGCTACTGTTTGTTTAATCCAAGAATTTAATGCCATGAGACATATTCTGTTCACTCTTCTTGTCAGATGCACGCTTAAACAGAAACTTAATGTTCTACAGTAAAAAAAGCAGTTACATTTCACTTACCGTTGTATTATTTTCAAGAGTACGCTTATGCTTGAACTAATTTCCAATTATTGCTTGCCTGCATGGTGATAATTTGTAATTAGAAAGGAGCCTCGGTCCCTGCTTACAATAATAAACCAAAACACATATTTGAGTGTTATCTATCAGACGACAAACGGTCTGGTTCCATGGAATGATACTGGGTTTGGAGACGTTATCGACGGTTGTAATCAAAGAGGTTATATCTCTGTCGATTGCCTCAGATAAACATAGTTACCCTCTACAACAATTAAATCCAAGCATGTTTTAGTGTATTCAACCACCGTTTAGGGACTGCTGTTAGGCGCCGCCAAACTGGCCTTTTGATAATCAACCATGTAACTATTTTTCACTTTGAGAATCGATTTGACACTTAGAATTTACCCAACCTATTGCCTACATTTTATTCTGTCCGCAGTTGTGCCTACCTCTACCGAATCACAATGCGTTTTAGATAATCTGCCAACAGTGAGACATTCAATCAGTGTGACCTGGTAGTACCTCACGAATCATTGGGAGAATACTCAATATAGGTCAACGTTATTATGAATATCGCTTGGGTGGAACAGTAGGTGTAATTAGTAAGACCCCATTGACTGAAGGTGGTAATTTCCAGTATCCGAAATTTCCATAATGCTCGATTTTGTCTTTGTTTGGACTCGGTAGCAAAATATGAGTTGAACCAGATTTGAACGGGTGAGTATTGGTAAGCTAAACCGTTTGTGTTTACTGGTAGAAATTCGCCAGAAGCACACAGTTCCAGTTGGCGTTCTTAACACCGGTACAATCAACCTGCAAATAAGTTAGTGTTTACAAAAGTGAGGAGTTGTTTGAGTGACAGCCCTACAACAATTTGTTTGTTGAAGCATGCGTAATGCCCAGTCTCGTTGAATGAAACAGCATATAATGAAAAATGATATTTGTTGCCGAATGCCACAATTTTCTTTACCATCTGAAGACAGAAACAGAGCGAGAATAACTTGTCGCATATCGTGCACGTAACTTACGAAGTAGAACCAGCCACGTTTAGGATGTGCATTAGAGGCAGGAATATCTATTCCGAAACAGTTAAACTGTCAGTCAACAGTTTGTGCACTTACCAGATCGTGTGGCGAATGGCATCTAGTATCGCTGCGAAGAACGTGATCAGGTTTAGATTCCGTTTGTGCAAGAACGCGTCAAGAGGTTCGCGAAGGCTGCTGATAACTTTCCGGGTATCTATTTAGAATTAACATCCTCTCAAGCCTTCACCATGCTGTCATCAATTCATTCCTGTCGGTCTGTTTGCAGCATTGTTCGTAAGAGACCTGGATCACACGTTCTACGGAGAAATGAACAAGCAGTTTAATAATGACCAGCCTAACCTACCTCACGTTTCTTTCAGTACTTTACTGACCCATTCTGTCGTCTAGCAGAAAGATTCATCTGAATAAAATGAGCGATCGTTGGACCCTTCTCACATAAACTCGTATAGGTTTGAACTATGTTCAACTCTGTAAATCCTCCTTGAGGATTCAGTCAGTTACAAGCGTAGGCTAACATGGAATTCTTCTGATTAATTCAATTTCTCTGCGAAATAGATGATTTTTGCCAGAAGCTGGTCAGTATTTTGCACTCTTCTCTACCATCTTTACTACATTTGCTGCGCGGTTTAACATATGAAGTCTGTTTGGGCAGAAGCGGACTTAAAACGAATTTCATAGGCTTCCTCTAGAAGAAGACAAACAGTACGACTGTGTGGGTGATTTGTGAACAACCGTACATTTCCTAATCGCCTTCAGCCTTCTGTATTGAAGTTTTGAAATGTACCCGTATAACAGTTGACTGACTAGCGCAATTTGAAAAATGAACAGATGACATCTACAAACGTTGATAACAAGTAATTGTTGGAGTTTATTTGACTTGGGGTATATTCCATGACTTTTTGTGGACTGCAGATTAAAGAGAGCATATTGGTAAATCATAACCACGACACAGACAAGGCTTGCGGCACGCGAGCAGCAATCGTGTGCGACTGGGTAAGACAGAATAGGTCCATATAATTTTGGTTGAAGCAATGACGTAACATGGATGTTCATCTGAACCACCGAACAGCAGCCTAATTCCAACATATCATTTAGTTGGCCTGTACACCTCGTTGACGGTACTGCTACACGATCGCAACCGCAATAGGTTGGCGTCAAAAGCTGGCTTGCTTTCTATAGACGATGCTGAAGTAATCAATATGTTCATCATGGTATTGATACTGTTTGCTCAACCTTGCCGTGACCATCGTTTGTCACATCATTTTGCTATCAATCTCTACACGTCCATAAATGAAGGTCACTTCTAACCCTCCAGATGATAACTAAAATTCATGCATCTCGCAGTGTATACTTTCTCGTCACCTTGGCTAGTGGATAAACCAAAGAGGCTCCAAAGTTGCACAGCCGTTATATTCACTGCAAGGTTCAATTGTCAACTGTGTCATGCAAAGGTATCATAGAATGTGTGGGCAATTAATTGATGGATAGCCGTGTCCAACGATATGGCTAGTCATTAGCTAGTGCAAACTGGGTTTTTATTCTATGATTAACTTGTTCAGTTTTAGGGATGAGACACGAGCCGAATTCCTGTTTTCTGTTAAAATAGTTTGACACCTCTTGAGGTACGCTGGTTATTTCTAAAGGAAGATCGTACCAGGCTGAACTTCACGTATATTTTGTTGTGTGTTTCACCCAATTCAGTGACACCGAACCGACTTGTTTCGCGTAACGGAATGAAGTGCTTATCTGACCAGTCGAAGCAAACAAGGTCATCTAATCGCATCAGCAACTGTCCATGAAACAGTGACGCTCGTTCCAGACAAGTCTACCAGTCTATCCAAAAATATTATCATGAGGCATTCCTACAGTATCGCAACTAAACACACAGCAATTAGATAAATTTCATTCACACTGAAGTACTTTATCAGATATGTTAACTCCTCGCATGTCCCTGCCCGTATCCTATCTACTTACATATGTGTATTTCTTTCAGTGGCCAACAGTTCAGAGGAGTGGCACGTTCACTTTGAGGTCACTGCCTTATTTGTGTCAAAAATATCATCAACCGTACAAATGGTCAACATGCTGTTACATTACATCTCCAGGGCATCTGGCAGGATACACAGCTTTTCGATCAGTCTGCAATCTAGGGTCGGCTATTGATTAAATGGAAGTATATTTTAACACACCTAGGCGGCAGTCATCGGTAGGTCAATTGCCGTTATGTGCGCAGTCACCAGAATGTTGAAAAACCTAAACCGTATACCCGGAAATTCCGAACGTTACTAGCGTTACTAGCACCCAGTAGATGCAGTAACGGAAGCTGGGTGTTTTCTCATTCGATTGACAATGAGTGAATCCAAACCTACATCACAAAGGATTGGTCGACCAAACTAATCTTAAAAAGCTGTCTCCCAAAGGCAGTGTGACCCCAAGAATGTATGGTCTTCCTAAAACACACAAACCTGGAGTGCCTTTACGACCAATATTATCCATGACTGGCTCACCATACCACCGGCTTGCCCAGTGGCTGGTCAGTCTGATTGAACCCGTTAGATCCAAATTGGCTGTGCACAGCCTAAAAGACACTTTTGAATTCGTGGAACTGATCTCCAACATCAATGTCAAACACCATCTAATGACTTCTTTTGATGTTGAGTCACTATTCACAAATGTTCCACTTGACGAGGTTATCAATATTGTTTGTAATTACGCTACTGACAATAACTTGGCACTCGGTATTCCCAACGATGAGCTTTCGAAGCTGCTGAAAATGTGTACATCCAATATCCAATTTATGTTCAACGGCACCTACTACAGACAAATAGATGGAGTTGCAATGGGTAGTCCATTAGGACCCGTGTTAGCTGACATATTCATGGGTCACTTAGAACATTCTATGTCCACTGAAATCCGGAACACGTTGTTTTATAAACGATACGTGGACGATATTTTTGCTGTATTCGACGGCCACTGGCAAGTAACAGCCTTTCATGAGCTGTTAAACAGTTTGCATAACAAACTAACGTTTACTCTTGAAATCGAACAAAATGAGAGGATATCTTTCCTTGACGTTCTTTTGAAAAGGCGCGAGGATGGGTCACTTTCCAGAGGTGTCTACCGCAAATCCACGTGGACAGGACAATATCTACACTTTAAGAGTTTCACACCTATTGCTCAAAAACGTGGCCTCGTTAGGACTTTGTTTCACAGAGTTCGACGTATTGCGACGGATGATGAGCTAGAAAGTGAACTGACGTTACTGCACGAGACTCTTATAGAAAATGGTTATCCCCAAAGGTTTATTGAGAAGTACTCCACTCCACAAACAACGCGGGTTACACCCATTACTGTTCCTCGCAAGCCTGTCTATCTAAATCTTCCTTTTAAAGGTGATAATGTCTCAGCCCTGATCAAACGCCGTTTAGATGCAGCACTCAAGCGCACATACAACGCAGCCCGACTGGTCTACGTGGATGAAACCACCCGTGTTCCAACTACACCTAGAAAAGACGTGGTGCCCCTTTTCGCCCAATCCAATATTGTATACACGTTTGATTGTGTCTGTGGAAGCAGATACGTCGGCAGAACCAGGAGGCACCTCGGCACACGTATCAACGAACACATACCTAAATGGCTTTTGAATTCGGGGGTCGGTTGCGCCGTCAGTGCCATTACAAAACACCTTCTACAGACCGGCCACTCAGTGGACCCTAGAACGGCTTTCAGAGTGTTCTTTAGACCCAAGCTAAAGCAGGCTCTCAGTATTGCATAAGCTGTCACAATACATCGGCTGAATCCCTCTTTATGCGCCCAGAAACAGTTGGTGACTAGCCTTTCACTATGTTGGTAAGAATGCAACTGGTACATTTTGTACATTATTTTAGCTCTTGTTTGTTTTCTGTAGATTTTCCAGCCATATCTGACCCTGCTCACTCAATAAGTGCATAGCTTTAACCATCTCTTTCTTTTCGGAATCCAAGTAACCCCTGATTGACAACAATTCTATTTTATTGCGTCAGATTATCAATCATTTGAATCCAGCCGCCCCTACTTTGGTCACCTGACTCACTGGTTCAAATATTTCTAGATTGATTTCGCCTAGCTGCTTGCCCTTCAACTATATAAAGTGTATGTTGATTTCGCAAAAGTAACCGATGAGATGCGAACGAAATGTCACTGCGCAAGACATCGATGGGAACCAATGTTTCAAACAAGAATAAGGTTGCAGTAAAAAATTCCGTTAAACGCTTTAGCCAAACGCGTTAACAAAAGACGTCAGGTTAACTCTGATGGAATTTGAAGGTAGCTCGCATAGTAGCATACCCAGTGATTTGCGCAACTGTGGGACAGATTCATTCTTCAGGAACAAATTAGTGAGCTCCTAAATGACGATTAAAAAAATGAGTTCAGGTAGGAGAGAGCATCAAGCCATTCGGTTGTAACTGATTGAGCACAAGTTTTAACCCTCAGTAATGCAGCAAGTGCATTTAACTAGTTTCATGTGATACTGAAACATATTACCAATTAATTATGTTCTATGAACAAATACTTCGTTCGTACAATTAGGACCACTCATTCCGTTGAACATATGAGTTCGTTTCCCTAATGAGCGCTTTCCACTGAATTTAAACCAATTAAAATTCTAAGGGGACATGTATTCTAAAGTTTTATTGCGTATGTAAGATATCTGCACCAAATTTAGTGTGAATGAAATCAAACAGTTCAAGCGTCATGTTTAACACGTTATGGATGAAGTGGCTGGGATTACCACAACATTACGAGCAAATTGTATTATCCTATATTTCAACCACCTCAGGTGGCCTTCCTCAGAATTGTTGTTATCGAAATCACATAAACAAATGTGTGTAGTGAAAAGAGGGTGATGAGTCGAGCATTTTGTACGACACTACCGCAAACTGTGCTGGCGTCCACGTACACACAATTCAAGTCACGCTTGAGAGCGTGCTCGTACAAATCCATTTCTGACGTCCGAAGGGTTCCAATCAAGGAAAATAATGTGTTACTGTTTTCAAGACTTTGTTCTTACCGATCCTCCAGCTTGTCGAGTGGCGTTGCCATAGTACCACCTAATCATTCTTAGAAAACATTAGGTTTGAATACTTTCCTTTACCGTCTTCCTTTAGATGCCAAGTTCCGGCCACTATTTTGCTTTACCTAAGAGAGACTTCACCTATAGATCACAACTTGCATTTTTGTCCAGATATTCCATGCATTAACCCGTCGACACTAGGACCGTACTTGACAAGCGGACATTTAAAAGAACCGAACTCAGGCCTCCATGCGCTTGGCTTACTGAAAACCTGATATGGTTCTAACTGGTTCGCTGTCGGATACTACATTCATTGACAGTGCGAAAAATATGATGGAGCAACCGATCCCTGTTTATGCCAAACGACGATAAGTCTGTACAGGTGAGCGCTCGCTTCGCAATTCCAGTCAGAACAGTCTCAATCTAGTAAAACACTCAACATTAGATACCAACAATTTACATCGGTAGTGTTAACATGTGAACAAGAGTTTAACAAAGAGGTACTGATGAAATATATGCAGTTGTGGTTCACAACAGTTAAAAATCGCACACAAATCACAGCAGCTTTTCCATTTCTGTATGGCTTCCAGATAGCGCTGTTCACGCACGTGCGCCATGAACAAACCTTGCTCTTGTCACAGCTCGTTAGTACAGTATGTCCTGGCCACTAGCGAGATTTGAACCCTGGCCCTGATTTCATGAAGTAACCACGTTCACCAGTGTATCATTGACCATCATCGCATGCAAACGTGCAGCCACACTCGCTTGGGTGAACTAGTCAGCTTACTCAGTTGCCTTGAGAGGAGACGCTGTAACTGTCTTTTTAACTCTAATCATGACTCCTTGACTTTGAGTACTTCGTAAGTCGAACTCACAGAAATCATCGAAAAGGTTAGACGATATTTTGCTTACTGTTGAGTAGTATGAAAACTTTGGTTGAATAACTTGAGTATAATAATCGTCCCATCTCTGCAAATATTTCGGTCATTCTCCTTCGATAAGAAGCAATACACTCGAATTTCCCTTTAGTTAGAGTTCATCATTAGTGCATATCCTTATCACGGCTTGGATTTGGACTTTCGTCGACCTTTCAGGAATCAGCCATGTTAAAAACCGCACTATAAGCCCCATTTCAAGCATCAGTGAATTACCATGTGCAAATACACTGCTGTGTTCCTCAACCAGACTACCTTTCAACAAGCGCAATTATTTTGGTGACGTGAACCTGAAGAGAAGCACGGACTTGGAGCTAATTACTGCGTATCCTGTCGGGACAGCTGGACAGTTTGAATATTACTTAAGAACGAATTTTGTCGAGCCTTTGCATGTCGTGTATAATGTGATATCAGTGGTGCATTGTTTAACGCTACTTTTTCATGAAATTCTGACTGTAGCTCAAATTCCGGTCATGACCATGACATACATATGGTGACCAGAAAAACTTAAGGGAAAATGGAAGCAAGAGCTCCGTTCTCAAAGCCGTTTGCTAAAGAGTCTGTGAGAATTGGGAAATTGTGTTCAGCAAGTGTTATCGCTGATATGTGAATTTCAATGCACTTGAACACGGAAGAAAAACCTGCACTACAGAGCAGTACAAGGCAAATATGTAGTAAGGAGAGGTTAAGGTTGCATATGTTGTTCCACGTGGTTTTTGCTGTTATGTGAAGACGTAAGACTGTATAGCGTCAAGTTATGTGAATGTTAGTCACCGTGACTGAGTCCAGAACAAAACGATCACGAGATTGGTAGTCACTAAGGAATTGACGCAAAAAGACAGTGCTGACTGACTAATACACTATCTAAGAACAAATACACGACCGTAAAACCAGTTCGGATGGACTCTGTTCCCAGTGTATGTATAAAGTTTGAACATACACCGTACAATGGAAAAAAGTTCGTCGAGCAAACAGAGCAGAACGGAAAAATTAGTTCAACATTCTTCTGCTCAGCACGTCTCAAACGGATGTTCCAACAGATGTGGTTACCTTCATCTATCTGAAGCTACACCGCGTTCAGTATGTCAGAGAAATATATAACTGCTCGAATATCCAACTGAAGCGTCTACAGTGAACTAGTTCTTACCAAATTATATAGTGGTTTTGATTTCGTGTTATCGGTTTCAAAATGAAACTTCAAAGAGCGTCGTTGGGGCATGTTTACACGAAAGACAGCGATAAAACAATAAATATTTGTCTGCTCACGAATTAATCGATTATTTTCCTGGGATAAGTACGATTGTGTGCTTTTGAGGGTAACTTCATTCACATCAGTTGCGTATGCAAAACGCAGTGAACAATGAACCACCGCGTACTACCATGACGATAACTGAATAAATCCTTTTAAAGATGGGATGAGGAAGGAAGACCCGAGGGATTAAAGTGATTGCATTAACATCTTCGTGACAAGAGAAGGCAGATAGTACGTTTTGATTAACAGCGACTTAATGAATGTTAGCGGCAAAAAGGGTTCGGACCCAGTGATATGTCTGCGAATGCATGTATCCGATCGAAAACGCCGAGTACTGACGGTCAGCCGTGTTAAACCTAGAAGGTACCTCACCAGCCAGCTGTAGAGGTGTTCAACTCTCATCTCACTTATCGCAAACGAACTGATCATTAAGATGAAAAACAGAACTATCCGGTGACTTACGATCAGAAAGGAGAAGGAGAATCCTGTGAGCCGAAAGTAGAAATCACAACGTATCTAAGTGGCAAAGTCTGTTTGAGGCCGAGAGCAGCTTCAGCTGATGTTATTTGTTATGTTTCCTAGCTCAAAAAGGCGGGTTGAGGAATGTCTACTCAAGCAAACCAGTCCCTTGTTGTATTAAAGCAAGTAATGGACACGCACAGAACGGCAAGTGTGATGGAAGACAGTCGTGTTTTATATACATAAGTGAATGTTTCCATTTACTCCCAAGTCATGGCTGTCTAACTTTTGGTACAAAGCGGATCAATTCCAATTTGCACACCGCCTTATCGCAATCTTTGCATTCAGATAAGCCTTTCGGTGAACCACTTCGAAGGATAGCACTGGATCCAAGTTCCGCTGATAACAGCATTCATCCGTAATACAGGTCCTCGTCCAGACCGGAATTTCCACTCCGGCTCCCGTACTTGTGGGACTAACGTGTTAACCATAGCATCAGCAACGTTACAATAAGCATGACTGGTTGATCATACCCAAACGTTCCATTACAACGTTGTGTAAATAATGTGAAGCTTGCCAGATTACCTCGAAAATGAAGCAAACAGAATCGCCCAGTTCATGGAAATCGAGAACTCCGAGTTGAAGAACTTTCAACTAGACTAGAGCCACTGTTTTCAGTGAACCAACTAAGCCTGAATTGAACAGAGCGACTCCGCTCATTCTTTTCTTGAAATATTCAGTGAATCTGAACACTATTCCCACAATGTTGTGGATGAGCACTTTGGTATGGTTGTTCGATCAGTCTTACTGTAAGGTTACTGGTGTTGTGGTTAGGGCGGTAGTTTGACATCCACAACGGTTGGGTTGCAAATCTCGGTTGGGATGAAGATTGCATTGCAGATGGGCTCTCGTAAGAACAAGACTCGGGTCTAATTCTTCCTTTCGAGATGAGGCAGCTGAAAGACTTATCGGAATACGTGAGCTTTGAACGAGTGTGGGTGCTTTTCATTTTACAGTAGTACAGATCCCCGAACTTTTAGCACTGCAAGACTGATCATCGGCTTTAAAACAAAAGCCTAATTAATTAATTTTCTCAAATGAAATGACTTTCAGAGAAGTTCTCCCATTCATTCTAATCAGCCCACGTTTGTTCGCTATTTCGATCCATTTTATCACCAAACCTCATGTGTCTTTTTACCGAATGACAGAATAATGAAATAATTGTACTTTAGAATTCGCTTGTTGAAAATTCGTTCATCTTATTGATCAACCTATTCTGTCGAATCAACGGGCCAGCTGCATCCCCGTGACATGTATCTCTTTGAGCAACACTAGAACCTGGATGTATGGTCAGATAAGTAGAATGTGCATACTGGTCAGTCTTGGCCAGAAGCACACGACCGGTTTCCTGGCTTTTGATGCTCACCAGGTAGACGTACCCGGTGAACTTCGACTATACACCTTACTGCAGTAATGATAAATGCTGAAGTTTATATACACAAACTCATTTGTGGATTAGTTTTGCTGTTTATCTCAGACTCAGTAGAATCTGTAGATTAATACCAAGGTTAATAGCACATTCGAATTACTTGCATTTAGTAGTAGTTTAAGCTTAATCCAGCCATCACGAATAGCATCGTTTGTGTTACGGAACCCGAAACATATGGAGAATTAATGAGAACTGCGAAAATACCCGTAATATGCAGCGACTAGAAGGAAACAGATCGATAAAAGATACTGACGCGCAAAGAGAAGAAAATGTTTACAATAACATTCAATCAGTAAGTCTTTGCGAAACTGGTTCAAGGCTCTCCGAAATTCTGAAGTAACTGCATATTCGTGATGTGAACCCAAACTTCCAAGCGTGGATCACGTTGCATCATTGTAAAACGATTGAGATTGGTTTGAGAACAGTTCGCGTTTGTTACGCCTGTTGATCTTATCAGGAGACTAATCACTCAAATCTTAGATAATATTTACCGGAAAGTCGACAATATATGCTTACGTAACGTCTTTAAACTTAACCGGACACGGTAGAGACCTGCTCAAGAATTTGGGACCTTTGTACAGTATTTCTCTGTGAAATCCAACTCTGCTTTAGTCCTCTACAGTGTGTAATTCTGTGTCATTGTTGAATGCTGGTAAAATTGAATAAAGTGACCATACACACAACTAAAACTTGTGCACACCGACCTACGGGTCTGTTTGTTAACACAACCAGATGCCGTTTCTAAAAGTGTTACTTACGCATGTTTTCAGCTTCACCATATCACGTCACTGCTCAGATCCCGTTTGAACAAACTACACTAAGCCCAAAATCATTCATGCTTGTCAGACGTCGGCAATTCGGAATATACTGTTAATATCATCCCAGATAAATGTGAACATTTGGATCGTTAAGTGTTGTAGCTTGTTTATTCGTTGTAACTTGTGTACCCTATTTAATCGTTTTTAATACCATTGGTAAGGTGTGTTTACGTTTATTTACGCTAGTTAGTAACTCATGTTCAGTCAACACACCTTTTTTCAGTACTTATTAATCAGTGCACGAGAACGTCACATTAACCGTGGGCGTATGCAAACCTTGGCAACTGCTAAAGTAAGCTGACGGGGGACAGAAGATAACTTCAAATGAACTACTTGAAATGTGCCATCGGACTTGCCTTTGCTCTCCACTGAAACAGACAGACCCACGTGTGTTGTGCTTCAAATCAGCTTTCGAACCTACAAACAAGAATTGCCTGAGGATGAGTACACTCGATGAGTATTTAATATCACTTTACCTACGTCGATCAGCATTAACAAATGAAAACAAACTTTCCCTAAGTTTAAGGTATCTATCGACATATCACAAACAGTTGACTACTAGTTGGAAAGAGGCAAGCAGTATTGACATAACGTTAAGTTATGAGTAACAAAAACTGCAGACCCAAAAACAATGTTAGCTACAAACCTGAAAAAATGACGAGTACCTAAAGTTAGCTCATCAGAAAAACGTCGGAAACATCTCATGACATTATCTGTTATACTATATCATGAGTAGTTTCTCACAATGGAAGCCTCCGTTCCTTACTTCATTTGCGAGTGTTCATTGCTACCACAGCTACATAAAGGGACTCACTTACGAACATAGAGCATAGGGAAGAAGGTGATGACGTTGCTCCAAGAGGCCATCACTGTATAATTGTATGAATGAAAGTGATCTACTTCTGTCAGCCAGTCATTGAATCAATTAAACGGTACACTCAGCAGTCCAAAGCTATATAAGCCATGTTTCAATCGCCAATGTTAATGAAGTAAGGCTCAGAATTATTGCATAAGTTTCACTATTCAGTTTTCGAAACACACAAGAGATACGTCAAACAGGCTTTACTTCCAGAGTGGACTCAATACTTACGAGTTTCGGATCATACGTTTCTCTCTTAAAAGCGAAGGACAGAATATACCAGTTAGATCACCTCGTCATTCAGGTTTGCCAGCTCACTTCAGCTAGAAGTGGTCACACTGAAAGCAATTTTTCTATTTCCAGCCTTGTGTACTCTGTCTAACCGCAGCTGTTTGTGAGAAGCGCCTAAATACTTTCCATGTCTTACCAGAAAGGGCTGAGTATTGCTAATCGTAGGGTAGCTATGAAGAATGGTGGCCAAACGTGTACACAGCCATCGTTCTCTAATCACTGCACTTGTAGCAGTGTTAGATGGAAGAAAATCGTGAAAAGCGGTAAATATAGGCAACATTTACATCCAGCAGTGTTTCGATTCACAAGGACGCACCCGGAGGCCATGAAATTGGGTAATTCTACCCACAGTGCTAATTTTGGAGTCCCATTAATCAGGCGTATAGCTGTATCAAGTCTATGAATAGGTTTCTTTAAGTTAAATATACAACTATTGTTAATGGTGTTCAAAGTAGGTAGGAAGTAAGGACTCCCAAGTTTAACGTGCATGACTGTTCAAGCACTCAACCACTTTAAAGTATAACCATCACAGAGAACCTCATTTGTGCGAAACACTAATTCAGGTTTTTTGCTGTGAGTAAAGGGTTTGCAGATGGAATAGCCGCGAAATGCCATCAAGATGGAGATGTTACCACGATTTCCTACCACAGAACGAGAGAGGTGTGAGGCTGCCACTGTCTAAACGTCAAGTTTTTGTAAAAACGAATAAATTGAATTCGGCGCGAATAGTTCTCTTGTGAATGCGTGTCCGACAGTGTGTGTGCTCACGTTCATGTACTGTTCCCTCAGGTAAAAACTACGCGTAGCTGGTGGTTATGGAAACAAGTTGGACACAAACATCTATTGCATTAGATATGTCCACTGAGAATACTAAAACTGCTGTCTCTAAGTAAAACGCCCACTTCTGACTACAACTACTCTTACAGTCCTCTACGCGAGGCCAACTCTTGTCTGGTGCTAACGGTGGAACATTTCAACGACCTATGCAACTGATCTGAGACACGAGAGGGATTCTGAAAGTGGCTACTCCTTGAACCAAGCTAACAGTGGACTGATCTTGATTGCTCCGGTTTAAGCATATGTTTGCACATATCAGCTGGTGAAGCTCATTCCAAAGCGAAAATGTTAACTCAAATGATGCAGTTAAAAAGCGATTTAACCACCATTCAACTTAACAACAGAATGAAACAAAATATGCCTATTCACTTTGTTACGGATTCATAAAACAAATCAATTAAGTTCTGTTTCCTAAAGTATACGTTGCCTCCTAATTCCATACTTTAAGTCCAGCTTAAACAGCAGTTGTGCTGTACCCCTGCCAGTAAAAAATTCTGTATTTCATTTGTGATTATCTTCTAATTGTTTAGATCCGAAAATCCCGTCCTTGTAATCCAACTCGTTTATAGCGTTTCAGTTGCTCAGTATCTAATGATGTAATGAATAATGTTAATGAGATGTTTTTCTGTTTTCTAAACCGAGCAGGTTACCGCTGGTTTATTTTCACCTCGACATGTGATCATTCGGCAGTACATGGTGGTTCCACGAATATCATATCGTGAACATTTCACGCTTTACAGATTACTTAAATCAACATAAAATAATTTAGCTGAATACGGTTGAGTGATTCTTTATATAGCTAATGGTCCTAATATTTTGTGACAAAGATATCTTAGAAGAGAAATTGGGATTTATCAAAGTTTTGATACCCACTGGCTTTTTCCCGAGTTGTCGTTAACACTGAATTCAGACATATGTGTATGAATATATCTAGGAATATTGCAGAATTTTCGTACACCAGAATCACTCTACACATTTGCGTATAGGCTGTAATAACTTTTGTGTATATTTTTCTTTTCTCGCCTATTAACTAGCTAATATAGAGGACCTTTGAACGCTCAGGTGCTTTCCAGTTATTTCGAATTTTAGACCCTATTGAATTCTGATCAGGCGATTGGAAACTTACTTCGTTCTGCTAGCCTACTCGGGCGTTTTATTCTGTCAACAATTTCCAGGAGCTGATGACCATTAATCAAAAATTGCAGCATATTTTGCAATGTCTTGCAACTGACTGCTCTATGGCTGATTCAGGTGTGTTTGTGCAAATGATGGACCTTTCTTTCAACAGCTTTGCCAAGTTATTTTTTCGTGGATTTTTGAAAAGCATGAGCATATGTTTTTGAATTTCGGCTCACTGCATTGTGTCCCAAAAGTTACCTGTTGGTTGAAATGCCCGCGGTAAGCAAACGATCACAGTTAGTCACAAAATATTTGTGTACGTTGCCTAAAGATGTCAAAAGTATGAAGCTTACTTAACTTGGCTCCGTAAGTTTGACTCGACATTCTTGAAATGTTGGTTACAACAATGCAATCAGCCAGTTCACAGCAGAATTATTCTGTGTTTAGAATAACTGCTTAGAGTAGCAGTATGCCAAAACAATCATTTTACAGTGAACATCATATACAACGAAATAAGCAGATAACTCAGCTGTGCCCAGAATTTTCCTCTGGTTGTACTTTTTCTGTGGGTAATATTCCATGTCGTTACTGAACACTTCAAAAATGTTGCAAACCACACTCACTACACATATTTGAATGTAGGCTGTAATAATTTTTTAGGTGAACCAAATTGTCCTAGTTAATTTTCACGCACATGAAAGTTTTTTAGTGTAGGCGGTATTTTCACGTTCGAGCGATTCTTCAAGGTTTGCCAAGGAATGTTCAATTCACTTTGTGTCTGAAGACAATTTTTGTGATCCAGAACGGCAATAAACACCTGTTTTCATATCATGACTTCCTCATCGGAAATTATCAGATTAACGGACTCGTTTTGGCAGCAATGTATACTGTTGAAAAGTGTTGTCACCCAGACGCAGATAGTCTCTCGCAAGATCCAGTCATCGAGGTTTTCCTAATTTACTCCTAATTTTAAGTGTTCGAACAAATCAGTCAGGACATGAAAAGTGGTAGATACAAGTAATTTGTATTCTCATCAGTACCAAGTTTATAATAGCGTGAATCGGTTTTATGTCAGCCATTTGGGGGGTGGAATGTGTAGGTAGTGTAGGTGATCGGTGGATCACGAAAGGTCGCTAAGTCCAGGGTACGACCGAGGTGACGAACATGCTTTTATGAACACATTAGGCTGGCTACAGTCAATTGAGTGACACTGCCTCGGAAAAAGACAAGAGCCTCGGGTTGGAATGAGGTAAGAGGACCCTGACTGTCTGCTACATGATAGATGGACCGGTCAGCTGTTGACCTATGAATCCACGCAGCTGAACCGTGTATATGTTAGAAAATAGGTCCTGCGCTCCTCATTACTTGTTCGCTGTATGCACTCTCAGTTCCAGTCAGCATGCAACAACAAAATGTGATTATTAAACCGTCATTTCGTAAAGGCTAGCCATAAAATCGTTGGTAGCCATTTGGTTCCTGTGTTATAACTGGTTGTAAATATCTCAGAAGATAAACAGTTCAAGAACTTCAAAATCTAAAAGTGGTCAACTGAAAACTGGTCTATTCTGAAATGTTCAGTTCTCACCGATCGCCTCTGATGTATACTGGTAACTCCAGCAGTTCAGCTGATGCTAGACATGCCACATAGTACTGTTAGACAGCCTCAGTGACCGCAGGGAGGATGTTATGGGAACTGGAGAACTCGTCACTTTTGGAGTGGGAAGAACTTTTTAATGCTGCAGAACAGAGCAATATAGCTCGATAAACTAATAGATCAAGGTGAATTCACTTGGGGGTAGCATCTAACTACTTAGCAGTTGAGGTCTGAATATACAGAACGATGACGTCAACGTCATAATTGGCTCATTGTGATCCAACCTGACTGATAGTAGTATTTTTTTACGAATAAAACATTCTGTCCACCTGAATCCCATCCCACTATTTCTTACAGAGTAAAAAAAGAACACCAGTAACTAGTACCGTTTCGAGTGTACGAATCTTGCAAACATTATCAATAGAATAAGTCCTGTCACAGGAACTGCTTGCGAGCTAGACGCCGCGAAGCAATTCGCCTCGAAACAGTGGTTGTGTTACGTATTGATCACGCCTAAAACTCGACCACTTTTGGCTTCCCTGCAGTTTTCAAGATGTGATGATTCATCAATTCACGCCTACACACTATTGCATGCACACTGATAAATTTGGCCTTTGATCGGAAAATCTGGAGTCATCTACATTCACTCGTTAGGGCATCGTCACTTATTGTGAATGCTGCCAACGTAGCACTGCGTCATAATTCAGTTTCGGTGAACAACCTAACTCAAGAATGCGCCAGATTTACTTCACACCTCTTCGACCAACATCAGTCGTTGAATTCTAACCTAATGTTTCAGGTAAAATTATTGACTGCATTGGGTTATTTAAGATTACTTATAACTATCCGAGACCTCGTACTAATCTTCTCCGCTACTGTTTTTCCCCAAGAATGCTCAGTCCAGGCTCCATAATCAACCACATTGCCCCCCATACATGTGTGATATTTCTGTAACTGTTCAAAACTGGCATATCTGACCTACCTCATCGGTCAGTGATTCTCCAATCTTCGAATTCATCGCGACACAACAGGGTGAACCCCTGCCTTACAGATCAAGTAACCCGATTCCAGAAGCGATTGCATAGGGTGCGATATGTTTGAGTTGAGTGCTAAGTTTCAACAGCTGAGTGTTGCCGACCGTACCAAGTGCGAGTCAGACTGTAGATACAACTTTGAAATTATTTTGACTGCAGAGATTCGTTACGACTATTGTTGCAGTAAATCCAGTGTAGAGTTACTTTAACTGTGCGACATTTTCGAGGAGGGCAACCTTCAACTTTCAGGAAGTCCACTTTAGTAGATTACTAATGGAAATAATTCGCGAACGCTTGAGATGGTGTAATTCAGGAAAGTTGTGTTGCAAAATTTTAGAGAACTTCCTATCTTTTAACACTACATTCCCTGTAACCAAAACAATGGCAATCATTTTCTCAAAAAATGAATAAATTTTATTAGAAACCAACAGGCCTGTTATTTTTATGACAGCTTCCATAGAACAGGTTATTATACATGCGGTGTAAACAGATAGGAATCACAGGTTGCTAATTTGTTGTCAGGGTGAACAACGGATCACAGATTACACCAAAGACGACGATTTAACGCTCGGTAATGTATCATCGCTCAGTCGAAATTGCTGCTGTTGGTGGTCTTTGATTGAAAAGGTTGTCACGTAACGGAGCCTAATATGATTCGTTCTTGGTTTTTCATTTTTAACAAAACAATTTATTAAAATCGCGAAGATGAAGTGAATTAATTTTAACTGGAGAAGGTTCAGCGCTGCAACTATGGTTGTTGAATCCACGAAGGAGTGTCTAAAGTCTCCCAAAGTCTGAAGACACGAATTCCTTTTGCTGGAAGATATTGAAGGACATCATGACAGAGAAGTGAAAAGAACAAAGTACGGTTTTATAAAAACAGTACAAGCAGTATGTACCACTAACGTCCCTCAAAGCAAATTGAGCGTAGCTCTACATTTAGATCAAATACCCTCAAGAATGCAGCCTGAACATTACTTCAAAGTTGAGGTCTAAAATAATAATTAATCCATTCCGCCTAATTTGTTACGACTTCCATGTTGCATACTAATTGACGAAACTTTTATTTATTGAGTTCACTAAATAATTTTAATAAATGGGGTTCATGAAAATAACTAGTATTCAATAACCGTGGGTCAATAATAGTCAGTAATATTGGTAAGAAGGTGAGGGACTCGAATTCCGAAAACGTTTTTTAGTTAGAGCGAACTACGAACATGCACTCCGGATCTTGGCTTCAACCGACATACTGACCATAGGTGGTAGATGATTTTTCGAAGTCAGTTTCAGCCGTGAGATTGGAGGAATTTGTCACAGTATCAGACAACCGGGATGCTGATTACTACGTCTGGACATGTGGAAGTTTTCTGCTGCAATTAGCTTCGTCAAGTTCACAAGGAAGTGCAATCGTTCCACAAGATACTGACTCAGCTGATACTGTGTACATCACACGGAGTATGGTGCTCTATAGATGGATGGATGGTTGCTATTCTCATCATACGGTGTTAAGTTGTTTGTGAAATGACTCTTATTCTCTCCTCTTCTGTGATCTCTGAAGCTAACGCTACACACATAGCTTTGCTTCAACTTCCCAGACAGCAGATTGGGAATAACACAACGTTACGAGCAAGTTGTAATACTCTACGTTTCAACCACCTCGGGTGGCCTTCCTCAGAAGTGTTGTAATCGAAATCCCAATCTGTTTATCAATAACATATTAAACACGACGCCCAAAGTATTCAACTTCATTCGTACTAAATTTGGTGCGGATATCTTCCCAGACAGCAGTTCATTTATGTCCAACACCAATAGTTAATCGGCACAGGAGAGAGTAACTAAGCCTTGGATAGAAAATAGAATGGGATCAAAGTACTGAAAACTTCTATATCCGAACTAAAACATTCAACGTCACGACGCTTACTGTTTGCATGAAAACAGCTGAGCTCTAAATAAAAGTAATACGTCCTCAACTGGACAGCTTTTACACGGTTTTCAATTTTCGAAGTAAGGAGTATCTCGACTAACCAGCAACGTTCACACCACGGAGCCTGAGCAGTATGGAAAGACTAGTTAAAATGTTTTGATTAATTAACAGCAGATAACGCCATGAGTATGATCAGCTGAAATTCAACTTTAGTTGTCAAGCCAATAACATCGGTTTCTTTCATCTATGAGAAAAATTGCAACCTACATTAGCCAGAGGCACAGAAATGCTGGTGACATTATCCCCGAGGAGTTGAAGCGCACTTCACTAAACGCTGTATCGGAAACCTTTTGCCACCCGTGTTGGAGGCAGTTCAGAGTCTTTTGTGTAACCGAACTGGTAACCGTAAGGCCTACTTTTGTGTGGAAGCACTGGGATACTTTCTGTCATCATCCACTTCTTCAGTTTGACAAGGGATGTTATTGAACAGCAAGAAAACGTTTTATGCATGTCACCAGTACGTGTCTACCTCTTCGAGGAGCTAATGTTTTGACTAGTTTACGAGCTGGTCCTCAAACCCACACACAGCATGCGAGGCCCTTCGGCCTGTCAATTGCACAAGGATCTTATGAAATGCGCGCGGCTGGAAAAATTGTTAGTTACTTTAAGAATATAACTTCCAGGGTTCTGCACACTCTATGTTATAATGCTGAATCGAACAGACGAGAATACACTACGCTGCTATTTCACATAATACCAACATATACCGTGGCAGTATATCATTTGGTAAACATTTGGTTCATCATTTGATAAACTGACGGTTTCGAACTAATATCAGTAGGTCTATACATAACTATACAGTATACAATAAATGCTGATTATGTCAATGATAAAAAAGACAAAATGGCATACACCTTGTCGCACTGCTTGATTGTATGTACACGAGATTTTTAACCCGCTGGGCGGTGTTCACTACTGTCGTTTGGCGGTCTGGACAAACCGACCATCGTTTTTGCTACGTATTTGGGGTAATTTCATCTGTTTGTCTTTAACCCAAGCTTACGACTAACAGTGATGCACTCTACAGGCAATTTTTCATAATCGTCCACCGCCGTTCAGTTGGTTCTGGTTTTGTGTGACGGGAGTCAATCTATTTGACCTGTTGAATTGTTGACATCCCGTTCGTTTTTTATTCGTCATGTGACTACTTTTTTTCTTCATATCCTATAGATATATGAAATCCTGAAGCGACTGTTTCAAAAGCACTTGCTTGTCAAACTGCACTTGTTTGGGTAGTGATATTATTATCTCAAGGTTGGTTTTCATGAAGACCATTTGAACAAAGTTTAGTCTACTATTTTCTGTCAGTAGCTGTTTGTTGACCTTGCGAACAGATTGCTATCGATCTGACACCAATTTACAAAAATGGATTGGAGGTATGAATTTATTTCGGAGTATGCTTCTAAACGCTTTTGAAGCGATACGTTTAATCCTAAACTTATCGTGTTGTGGTATTTTGAAGCATGCTAGAACCACAGTTTACCTTCTCTTCGAGAAAAGGATTGAAATAGTCAGTGTTTAGTTGTGAAAGCTTACTGTCAAGTTTCTTTGATGTAGTTCATAGTGCTTACCAGTAGACTGAAAACGGGAGTAACTCTACAAACGAAATCTTCCCGTTCAAGCAGGATTCCCACTCAAAACCGTCTTGCTTCTTACAGCTGACTTACTGACATCTGTTAACAGACAGAAGGTGACCATAGTGAGACAATCCGCTGTCTAAAACTACAAAATTCCTCGCACTGTGTAAAGACGTAACGAACATCACAACTTCCACGTGAGACGCGTGCTTGGGCGTCCCAAATACTTCGCTCTTATTGGTTCTATCCCGAAAAATAGCTAATTATTTGGACGAATAAACGCGCATACCAAGACAGTTGAACCTTGCCCCGTAAGCAGCTGCTTGCCAACTCCAGAGGCCTGCGTGGCGCCTGTTTAAATTGATGAAGAAGAAGTTTACAAATTAATGAAGTAGAATGCCATGGGGAGCGATAATTTGAAAAACAACAAGTCCGTAAGTGATACAACTTCAAAAAGCAGACTATTCGATCAGCCAATAAGTGGAACAATATAATCAGTGAAATATTACACGATGGATAGCTGGTTGGCCGCATCCAATTTCCGATCTACTTGTTACAACGCCAAAAGCCAGAGGACACCTGTTCACATAAGTTACAACAACTGAGTTGTACGTGTAACTGATGGTTCCGCTCACATGCACATCCGACAGGAACAAGACCGGAAAGCCTGTAGGCGGAGGAGTTTTCGAACAGCCGCCGAATGTAAATTGAGTAACTAGAATAAATATCTCCTAGTCAATAAAGAAACTAATGATTATTAAAATCGTTGCTGAAAATGCAAACAAATATGAAGAATGAAAGGTGGTTGAAACCATGACACAGGAGACGAGACACGGAGGATATCTGATCTAAAATTTAACATTAACACAATTTACATATCTTGATTATGAAGCAACATGAATCTTTCAATTCTATCACGCGATGCGGATTACTTAGGATGTAATGACAAACAAAACTGTAAACATCACAACGGTAAATGAATTGATAAAACAAAAACTTAAGAACTGGACATGACACAAATAATATTAACAGCTCACAATCAATCGGAACCTGACAAGTCTATAACTCCGAGTTCGGTGTTTTCTGTCTAAAAAGGGCCGAATGAACAGTCTACTGAATGCGAAATCCGCTCTCATACCTGAACAGTTTTCAATTAATAAGACGTTGAGCAATGTTTATCGATAAACTAATGATTCTAAATATTTAAAACAAGATTGGATCGTAATGCCACAGTGTTATTGAACAAATTAGCGAAATGAATAGTTGGACAATCTCAACAGTTTCCATCAACAAACTGTTCTTTGGGGAGTGAGTTGCAATTTGGTGCCGAACATCATCATCATCATAGACAGCAATACATCAGTGGTTC